>WNGS01069529.1:0-13637 GCA_020271785.1 Procambarus virginalis | reverse complement strand
TCCAGGTTATCAGGTGCCTAATCAATTAAAAGTTCTGGGTGTGGAATGGAACACAGGTACTGACGAGATGAATATCAAGTCAGTACAAAAACAATAATTCATCCCTTCCATGAGAAAATTATTCATATGTCAGTCAACCATTGACCTTAGGCTTACTTAGTCTATATTAATAAGGGCAAAACTCCTAATGAAGGAAGGCGGCAGAAACATATGGGATGGGATGATCGTTGCCAATGAGTTGCAAGAGAAATGGCAAAAATACTCGCAGCGGATTTCAATCAATTAGGTGTTTTGAAATTTCCTCGTAATGCTTCAGGACAAAATACCTACAATTTGCACATTTTTGCGATCGCCTCTGGCAAAGCATATGGCGCTGCAGCCTTACTTAGTCAATAGTGCACAATCAATTTTACTCACATCTAAAGCGAGAGTTGCTCCAACAAGAAGAGATTTACCTCAAATGGAGTTAAACTGCATTGCTAGTGGGGTAAGATTGGCTCATGCCTGACCAAGACACTCAATAATATTCACTTTGGTGAGATCGTAGTGTGGTCAGACAATGAGGCAGTCTTACAATGGGTAAGAAATAACACAATAAAAACTCTACGTTAGTAATCGCGTTAGGGAAAATTCATGAATTATTGCTGGATATAAATTCAGACATGTCCCCACTAAGGAAAATCCTGCAGATTAATTATCAAGAGGTTTAACATTTAAACAGCTAAGTAAGTCTTCGATGTGGTTTAATGGACCTTCATGGCTGTTAGTGGTCAGTGGCCCAACAGAAACCACAAGTCATAGTGACCAGTATCACTACTCCCATGAAAGACCCAGAACCTCATCGAGTCTCAGCTATTAATCCTCACAATTATTCTAACTTGAGTAAGTTATTAAGAGTGACAGCACATGTGTTGATTTTCTTGCCAAGATAGGAATAAGCATAAGTTCCCAATCCTATCATCTACTGGATCAAAACGTGCACAACAAGAGACATATGGAAGTGAATATGAAAATCTTCCAGATAAATTAACCAGGTCTAGGTATCTGGTATGATACCAACACTCATAATATATTAAGGTGTGGAGGACGTTGCTTCATGCAAAAATTGATTTGGACACAAAGAATCCAATCCTTCTACCACGTCACCACGTTATTACCAAACTTCTAGTTTTACATCACCATCAATATGGTACTTTGCATGGTGGAGTGTTAGACACACTCACCGACCTCAGACAGAAATATTGGCTTCCTCAAGGTCGTCAAACTGTCAAATCAATTATTAAGTCCTGTATAATCTGTCAACGCTACGATGCTCGAGTGTGTCCTTACCCAGGACCACCACCACTCCCTAAAGAGAGGGTAGTTCATCTTCGTCCGTTGAGACTACTGGTGTTGATTACACAGGAGCCTTGCTTCTCACTGGCAATCCGGATAAGATACCAGTGAAAGCTTATATTTGCCTCTTCACATGTGCTACCACACGAGGCGTACATTAGAAGTGACTTCTGACATGAGTGCTGAAGCCTTCATCCAAGCTTTTCGTAGATTTGCAGCTCGCAGATCCTGTCCCAAGCTCATGATATCTGATAATGGCTCAAATTTTGTGGCAGGAGAAGCCTGCTTACGAGAGATATGGAATCATCCAGAAGTGCAGTCTGTCATGCAGAGACGACAATGCCACTGGAAATTTATTGCTCCAGAGCCCCTGGCAAGGGGGTTCTACGAACGAATGATAGGGACTGTCAAGAAGTGTTTAAGGAAGACCTTGCATCGACAGAAAATTAGTACTCAGAACTCCAAACACTCGTCGTGGAAATTGAGGCGCGAGTCAACAATCGCCCATTAACTTATCTATCAGATGATTTCACAGAGAGAGCCTCTGAGTCCCTCGCATTTAATACATGGAGGCCTGCTGAGCCCTCTGATACCTTTGGCAGAAGAGGACCCCGTCGATCCTTCCTATGTAACCAGGAGTGACTTAGTACAAAGTTACCAACATCTCTCTAGAGTAATTGAAAGGTGGAATGAGGGTGGACTCGAGAGTACCTCACCGCTCTACGAGAGTACCACTATGGAGCTTCGAGCCCCTATAATAAAGTACAGCTTAAACCAGGAGACCTAGTATTAGTTGACAGTGATGGACCAAGGTCAGAATGGCCTATAGGCAAAATTGTTGCAATCCACCCAGATCGCCAAGGTATCCTGAGAGTAGTACGAGTTTTGTGCAAAGGCACTACTACTCTAAAGACATTAGAGAAGTTGGTACCTCTCGAACTAGCAGAACGAGAGTGTTTATCAGAACCAGCTTCACCAGTTTCCGAGGACAACAATTCTGATCCACCGAGCACTCGCCCCACTAGAGCAGCTGCTCAACAATGTAAAAGGAAACTACAAGCCTATTATAGCTCTGACTAAGAGCAAATAATTTTTCATCCAATTTGAGTGATCATGATGATACTGTGTTGTGATGTCTAGTAACCAATCAGCTACAAGTCACAATGACCCAGACATTCACCTCACAGTAGAGTCTCAGTTACTTGAATTGTATGATTCAATCATTAACTTGTGTAAACTATTAATTATGACATTAATTTTTCATGTCTCAAATTCTTGTATGTCCTTGACATTTACGGGACATCCGTTGTGTGTGTACTAACATACTAACATACTAACATGCTAACTTCGGGATAGGTACGTCAGTACTCAACATGGCACTGCGACCCGAGTTTTCTCCCCCGGAGTTATGTTGGAAATTTCCAACACTTATCATCCATTATTATATTATGATAAATTAATATTAACTTACATTTGCAGTAGCTCTTAACACCACTAACCGTAGTGTTAATATAAATTAATCTGAGCATATTGCTGATAATATTACTCCTGATAATGTAAATCAAGAGTTATTAATTAAAATTATTCAGTAACAGTTTTTATTCTGTTACGTTCGAATGCTCTGGAGAAGTATAAATATTATCTCCATTTCTCGCTAGAGATCATTTATCGAGAATATTATAATTATTAATTCCCTATAATTTCAACCCAGTTCATATTATCGCATTTTCCTCCATAATTACGCGGGAAAGAATAGTTTGTGTTTAATAATTTCCGTGGTGAATGCGAGAGCGGGGAGAGGGAGACGCCATTACGCCATTACTACAACAACAAGGCACGCACACGAGACAGCGTGGTGGAACACATGGCATTAATTGAGAATTCTTGTCGATAAGAATTACGTCGACACTCAATTAATAAGTGGAATTTGCTTGCCAGTGTTCTCTAGTGCCTCAATAGTGAACCCAGCGTCTACAATTACCATCCGGACCGTAATTGAGTGTGCACGGCAGTGAACACTGAGTCCAGCAGACGCTCCTCTCGGCAAACCTTAGTACTCGGTTACGCTCACAGGTTTTCTTTCTAATCGAATGCATTTGAGTAGTTTAGAACCTTAGTGAGTAGTTTGTCGTTAGGAAGAATATATAATCACAACCAAACGTTAGTAATATTTATCACTCAGTTCAGTTCATGAATATATGAGCACAATTTTGTAGCCTAGTCAATTGCTACTTTATATTTCTTGTATTACAGCGTGTATTTGAGACGCCAGCAAGATTGTCATCCATCGTGTTATTTACCTCGAGTCATTTATCTATGGGGATTCTGTGATCACGAGGACGAGTGATGAACTGGCGTTAGAAATCGTCTTACAGCTAAGACCCATTTTTTCTTATAAATTTATTCAATTTAATTATTGTTTCTATAATAGGATCTGAAATTAATATAATTTGATTACCATATATTTACCTATGTTGTAGTTAGATTTACCATAATACCAATGATATAATGAACTAGTGACGAACCACACTGGTTCCTAGATATATATGAATTTCTAGAAATAACCCCCCAATGTTGATATTTGAGGCTTTGACTTTTAATTAATAATTACAGTCTTCATTATTTTCAAGTGAATATCCATTGAATAATTATCCATAGACACTGGTTCTCTGGTGTCAGTCTAATGATCAATTTTATTTGTTTTCCCTCTTTTCTCAAAAGCGGGTGGTCCTTCGATTTATTTTAATATAATACTTAAATAATTTATTTTCTAAGTTCAAGCCCCAGATACCCAACAGTGAGTTTGCTGATGTTGACAAAGAAATCAAACAGCAAATAATTGAAACATGCACATCTACACGTCTCCGTCGAAGAGCTCTAGAACTTGTTGATGATGAAAGTTCTCTTACCAAGATACTGGATATGGCTCGTCGAATGGAAGATGCTGCACGTGATGCTCGTATCATGGAGTGCAGTGCCAACAACGGTTCTGCCACTGTTACTAACAGTGATGAGGTATGTAAGGTTCAGGGAGGACACCATGATCATGGAAGATATCATGCCAAACCTAACAGCAAATTGAGCCGAGAACCACATCACAACTGGGGTCATGGAACAAGACTCAAGCAGTCACAACGACCCACATCAGAGGGTGTCAACAATAAATGGTACAATTGTGGAGGAGACTACCCACACCAAGATAATGTTTGTCCTGCTCAAGGTAAGAAGTGCTATGAGTGTGGAAAACTAGGTCATTTTGGTGCTGTGTGTCGTTCTGCTCTAAAGAAACCACAGCCAATGAATAAAAGCACTGTACGAGGATCAGGTCATAGGTGTCGAAGTGGTAAACGCAATATTGCACCTCATGTCCAGAACGTTAATAACATACAAGACAACATTTCATTACAACCAGTCTCAGATGACAGTGAATGTGATTACATTTATGGAGTACAAGCAATCACAGAATGGAATGATCTTCCAAACAACCCAGAGACTATAGTATTCATTGCTGGTATTTGTCTCAAAGTTCTCATTGACACTGGATCAAACATTGACACCACTGCTGAGTGCCACTATGAAAAATTTAAAAAACAGTTCCCAAAGCTTGAAAACTATAATGGCAAAGCCACTGCCAATGCTTCAAAGGTAGCCTTACCAGTGATTGGAACTTTCACTGCAGAGATTAAGTCAAAGAGTGCAATGCTCACTACTACATTCCATGTTGTTATGAATGCAAAGGAGTCTTTACTCAGTTACAAGACTTTAACCAAATTGGGGCTACTTCAGCTTTCTAATGCTGTAGCAGTGGAATCTGCAAACAATGTTGATGCTATTGTAGCTGAATTTTCTGATCGATTTAAATCCAAAGGTTGTTATACTGATAGCAAGGTACATCTGCATATCAACCCAGATGTAATTCCAGTTGCCCAACCACATCGCCGACAACCATTCCATACTCGCAAGAAAGTCGATGCCGAACTGGATAGGCTGATAGAACTAGATATCATTGAACCGGTAACAGGCCCAACACCATGGGTAAGCCCAATTGTCACTCCACCAAACCCGAAGAATCCAGATGAGATACGCATTTGTGTAGACATGCGTGTTCCCAACAAGGCAATAATGCGTGAACGCCATCCTACACCCACTGTAGATGATATGATTTACCGCTTGAATGGTACAACTGTATTTAGCAAGTTCGATTTAAACAAGGGCTATCATCAGCTTGAACTTGATGATGAGAGTCGATTCATCACAACGTTTACGACACATCGAGGTCTGTATAGGTACAAGTGCCTGAGTTTTGGTGTTAACAGTGCTGCTGAGGTATTACAGCACATCATCAGCCAGGTATTGCAAGATATACCTAATGCTGACAACATGTCTGATGACATCATTGTTTATGGCCGTACCCAAGCTGAACATGACAAAGTCTTCGTGCAGCATTGCAACGCCTACGAGAAAAGAATTTGACGCTAAGCCGAGCAAAGTGTGAGTTCAATCAACATAAAATTGAATTCTTTGGACATGTACTTAGTGACAAAGGTCTGTCTCCAGATCCTAAGAAAGTTGCAGATATCAAGAATGCTGCACCTCCTTCAACATCCACTGAAGTACATAGTTTTCTGGGAATAGCAAACTACTGTTCTCGCTTCATTCCAGATTTTGCTACCATTACGAAGCCTCTACGTGAGCTCCTGAAGAAAAATGCATCATGGTACTGGAGCGATATCAAGCAAAATGCATTTAATGCTGTGAAAGATGCACTAGTAGAGAATGCGACTGCTGCATACTTTGATCCATCAATGGACACTGAGTTAACGGTGGATGCTAGTCCTGTTGGTCTAGGTGCTGTGTTAGCCCAACACAAACCTGGTCAACCAGATTCCAGAGTAGTAATTGCCTACGCCAGCCGTTCTCTCACAGATGTTGAGCAACGATACAGTCAGACAGAGAAGGAAGCTCTTGCTTGTATGGGCTGTGAACACTTCAATGTGTATCTGCTTGGTGCACCCTTCACCACGATAGTCATGACCACAAACCGTTGGAGACCATCTTCAATAATCCAAAGTCCAAACCACCAGCTCGCATTGAGAGATGGGCTCTTCGTCTGCAACCATACAACTTTACGGTGAAATACAAGCCGGGTGCAGGCAATCCCGCTGATTACATCAGTCGACATCCTGCCAACAGTTTCACCATCACCAAGCATCAGCAAGTTGCCGAGGAATATGTACACTCTGTAACCTGTGATACAGTCCCAAAGGCTCTCACTCTTGATGAATCTGTACTGCAACCCTAGAGGACCCAACTCTGCTAGCAACAGTGGAGCATTGACTAAGAAAAAGTTTCACGCATGCCACCTAGGGAGTTGACAAGATGCATTCAAAGCACTTGAACGCACCAGACAGAATTATGTGTTACGCAACAACGCGACACTGTGCTGCGAGGTACTCGTATCGTCATTCCAGCTTTATCCAGCAACGTGCTGGAAGCTTGCCACATCAAGGACACCAAGGTCTTGTAGGACCAAACAGTGCTACGAGAAAGGTGTGGTTTCCTGGCATTGATCGTCAAGCTAAGGAACATACATGATGCCTGTATCCCTTGCCACGCTGCAGTGGATACTTCAACACCAACACCTCTCCAACCTTCACCACTACCTGCTCAACCATGTATGGGTATCGATGGACTTCTGTGGACCGCTACAAACTGGAGAGTACTGGATGGTAGTCATTGATGATCCCAACGTTATCCAAATGAAAATCATCAGCTTCCACATCTGCAAAAGGCCGGTCATTCCAAACTCGACAATATCTTGTTCAAACTTTGGGCATTCCTGGAGAAAGTTGTCAAGACGACATGGACCGCCATTTAATGGACAATACTTTGTCAACTTTGCTGAGCATATTGATTCAAACACCGCCTGTATGCCACTACATGCTCAAGCAAATGGAGAAGTAGAAAGATTCATGCAACCTCTCATGAATGCGTTACTCTGTGCTCATGCCGTAGGAAGATCCTGGAAACAAGCAATGAATGCTTTTCTCAGGAACTACCGTGCACACCGCATGGAAACACTGGGCAAGTCGCCTCGAACTTTTTTTGGCGTCCTATTTAATCTCACTACCTGTCGATGCCAGCCAAATAACGGATAACGTCCGCGCAGAGTGCCTACCGAAAAAATGAAACTTGCTCATGATCAACGTGCAAGGAACCATTCCATAAAGGTGGAGATACGTTCTCTGTTAAAGAAAAATAGGGAAAGCTAGATATGCCGTATGATACAAAGAAACCATATAAATTGATTAGGGTAAAAGTGAACTATGTAACCGAGTATAGAGATCATAATATACACGTAATATGGCTTATTTCAAATGATTTCCAACTAGTGTATAAATGATGAAGTGCAAATTCGTGCAAAAGAAAAGAAAAAGAGTTAATAACTCTATAAACAAATCATCGAGGGATGTTTTTGTGTTTAGGTACTCTCGTCCAAAACGACATTTTAAACGCCCTACACGAAGATGATTTATTGTGTTCCTCGGTTGCAAAGTATTTACTTTTGTTATGCCTGATAAATTTTTAATAGTCTTTTAATATGCAGATCTCTCATCAATATTTTGTAACTTTGATTACAGTTTCTTTCATGTTTTGTTTAACATTGCTATGTATTTTTAACTTGAATCCTTTGTTGTAATATTGTTTAAATCTTGTGTTTTAATTAATGTTAAATGTATGAATATCTCTTGATATGTTATAACTTACTTTGTGTCAATAACTTTGATTTGTGCTACAAACATGGTAGACATCCTGTATTCCTTCTTTTAAGAAAAGATGTATGTCATGTTCACATAAAATGGTACCATCCGGTTTCTATGTGGGGCGGCTGGACCCACTGGAGAGGTAAACAAGAGCACACAGGACGCGTGCGAAGCTTGGGAGCTACTCTATCAGTAATCGTCTGTTAAATATTAAAGTCAGTAACAAGGAATGACGTTTACATCACCCTTACTACCAAGACTATCTAGGCTATACACAGACACCACAGGTGTAATACTCTTGTGTACTCCTGTCAGGATTTCAGCCCAGTTCCTCATATTTTTCCGAAGTTGTAACTTCATGCACAGAATACAGTACACAGTATTATATTTTCTTTGTAGTTTTTAAAGATTCTAAAACAGTTTTTCAAGTGCAGTGATGCATTGTCTTCAATAAACATTATTTAGAATTTTATTGACAGTTATTAGCAATTCTTAGGGGTTGGTGTTTAATTTCATATACACACATCAGAGCACCACACACGAAGCAGTTTACCTATGCATCTGACAAAATAAAGTGCCTCCCACTATAGTACTCATATCGCTAACTCTAGCCACAACACTTCTAATATCAGAATCCAGAATCTGATATGCATCATTTTCATAAATGAATATGAATCATTTTCCAGTTCATTTTCTAAAGGAACTGATTCTTATTTCAACGATGCATAGATGCACAAAACCTTGGCTGTGTGCTGTGAACATCGTCACCATCACTGGGTTAACCGTTCTGACTTTATACATCGCACCCAGTCAGGATCTTCTAGACCTCATTATAATAATCCAGTACTTATTTTGTCATCATTAAGTGATGCTGTGGGAATGAGTTGCATGGCAGTGGTGCTGCTTTATGCACTACTCATTGTTGCTCTCCCAGCACTGAGCTCTCACGACCAGGAGGTGCCCACAATTTTTTCATGATTATGCTTACTGGAGTGAGAAGCAGCAGATTTGCATCTTTGTCCCACAGGAGTTTTACATTTAAGGAGTAATTTAAAATCCCCGACCATGTGCAAGCGCTTATGAAAATGACTGAGAAACATCCCTGCTGATTATGCATTGCAGTGATAACGTCATGCACAACTATGACACCGATACATTTGGAGTGTATTTCCACATATTTCAAACTGGTTGCTTTGAACCTTGTTGATACCTGGTTGTAGGGTTCTGGGTGTCTTCTACTCCCCAAGCCCTGGCCCCGGGCCAGCTCGACCTTGTGAGAGTTTGGTCCACCATTATGTTGCTTGGAGCGGCCCGCAAGCCCATACCCACCACAGCCCGCGATCCTGAACGTCTCTTAGGAAACGTCATGTTTTCTCTTTGAAGATGTCCACGGTTGTTCCGGCAATATTTCTTATAGTCGCTGGTAGACGTTGAACAACGCGGAACTCTGATGTTTATACAGTGGTTCTCTGAGTTTTTCATATGACCTCTGGTCTTCATTGGTTCTATTTTGCATTTCTTTCCATATCGTTTCACTCCAGTACCGTTGTTATTTGTACTGGTAATTTGGGACCTGGCCCTCCATTATTTCCACGGTATTTTATTTGGTATCTCGCTCGTCTCCTTTCTAGAGAGTACATTGGAGAGCTTTGCGACGATCCCAATATTAAGGTTTTTATCTCGTCTATGCGGGACGTATATGTTCTCTGTATTCGCCTCTCTATTTCAGCAACCTCTCTGCTCTGAAGGGGGAAGTGAGTACTGAGGCAGATTCGAGACGGACAACACAGTACTTGAAGAGTACAACCATTGTTGTGATGGGATCCCTGATTTGAAAGTTCTCGTAATCCATCCTATCTTTTTCTGTTTATGCGATTTTGCTTGGTTAGCTCCCTAAACTTGATCGCGTACATCATTTTCCCTAATCCTTGACATGCTTTTTTCTTACTATGGGCAGATTTGTTTTGTACCCTGTATTAATGTTTCAGATCCCAGTTTTCCGTACCTGAGTACCCTGAAGATTTCACTGTTAAAAATAATATTATTTTCTGCTGCCAACGAAAAGCTTTGTTGACATCTGTTTGTAAGTTTTCATGTCTTCAGCAGAGGTATTTTCATGCTGAATTTTTGTTTAATCCTGCGAAGATTAACACTAATCTGTGATGTGTAATGTTGTCTATATCAGAGATTATAATAAGGAACGTAGGCGGCAAGGACTGTACCTGATAGTACAGATGCTTTAAAATCGCGTGGCGCGATTTATCTGATTGACTGGTTTTTTTTACCTTTGTGTTCTTTCGCGGAATTGAGTATCTCCAGCGTCCTACTTTTCCAGTTAATTTCCCATTGACCTCATTTTGTGAGCTATCACCAGGTCCATTTGTCGAAGCCTTGCAAGTCTGTGGTATGACAACATTGCATTTGCTTTTCTTCTAGGTCTCTTTGATTCTGTCATGGTGGTTTAGTAACTGTGACAGTCAGGATCTTTCCGCTCTAAACCCATGTTGTCATGGGTTGTGTAACTCATTTTTTTCCATAAACTAGAAATTATTTGATTCCTACTAACTCTTTCAAACACTTTTTATTATGTGTGATGTGAGTGCAACTGGCCTATAATTTTTTGCCAAGCTTTATTCCCCCCCTTGTCAACGGAGCTATCGCATTTTAGTGCTGCTGTTATCTCCCCTGATCCAGGCTCTTTCTCCATATTCCGCTGAGTGCTCTCGCTATTGGTACTTTACATTTCTTTATGAATCTTGAATTCCATGATTCTGCCCGGGCTGAGTGCATGGTCATATGTCCATTTCTCTTTCAAAGGCTTCCGAGTTTGTGTATATCCGTTATATTATCTGCATCTTGAATGTCATTCCTAAAGAAACTGTCTGGGTCATCAACTTTCATGTTTTAATTGGTGTGCTAAACATAACTTCATACTGGTCTTCTTTAGGAATTTCCACTAATCGCTTTGTTGTCTTCTGTGTACGTACCTTCATTAGTAATTAACGGTCCAATACTGGTGAG
The DNA here is from genome assembly GCA_020271785.1 of Procambarus virginalis. Classification (NCBI taxonomy): domain Eukaryota; kingdom Metazoa; phylum Arthropoda; class Malacostraca; order Decapoda; family Cambaridae; genus Procambarus; species Procambarus virginalis. Next base: position 2,517 of record WNGS01069529.1, on the reverse strand, counting down.
GTTTTGGATTTTGATTTAGCGTATGTGAAAAAATATTCGGATTTTTCCTTATCTCATGTATAGCTCTCTGTTCCAATTCCATGTCCTCCGACTCATATGATCGCTTCAATTTTTGTTCTATTTCTTTGATCACCCTGCTTAGGCTTATTTTCCTTGTTGTGAATGTTTTTGTCTTCCGAAGCATTTCCCGTTATTTTTTTCCTTCTCCTGTACAGTCTCTGCGTTCTCTTTCTAAGAGTGTTCTCGTTCTGCCCCTCCTCACCGCACGTGCTTCAAACAGACCTTGTAAGCTTCAGCTGTCAGTTGGAGTGCGTGATTCCCTCTGTGGGGGTTTTGTCGCTTAAGACCGCTCCCATTGAATGGTTTAAAGTCTACAATTTTATTTTTTCCCGTCAATCTCTTATTGTGGAAATTGGAAATTTATTTAAATATTCCTTCTCGCTTGTTGGTCTCTTAGATCTCTACCGTGTATTTCTGCTAGTTAGCACTTCATGAGCTTATTGTCCTGAGTATGAAGTATCTGAGATTGTTATGTCTCGGATTAGTTCATCATTGTTTGTGAATAAAAATCTATGTGTTTTTCGTCCTAGTTGGTTCTGTAATCTGTTGATTGAGCGAGAATTTTGCACGAATCTCAAAGCTCTCTGACTGTTTCTGGTTATTTCCGGGTCATTCCCTTCTATGATATTCGTGTTTGCCATTTTCCATCTTAGACTCGGTAAATTGAATCTCCAAGGAAGATAATATCTGAGCTGCTGGTTTGCTAGGTCATCAAGTACGTGGGTGATACCTGGTTTGAAGGTGTTCTGGGAGTTCTTCTACTCCCAGCACGCCCGATTCCAGCCCGCTTTGTGATAGTTTTTGATCGCCACCAGGCTGGTTGCTTGGAGCGGGCAGCGGCCCCAAAACCCACCCAGCCCGCTGATCCGGGACGTCCTTAGGAAACAGCCAGTTTTCTCTGAGATGTCCACGGTTTTTCCGGCAAATATTTCTTAATAGTCTCTGGGATGACTTGAAACAACCGCGGAACTCTGATGTTTATACAGTGTTCTCTATTGTGCCTATGCCCCTCTGCTCTTCACTGGTTCAATCTTGCATTTTCTGCCATACGTTCAACTCCAGTACGTTGTTTTTACTGTGTAGATTTGGGACCTTGACCTCCAGTATTTTCCACGAGGATATTATTTGATATCTCTGTCGGCTTCTTTCTAGAAGTAATTTGAGAGCTTTGAAACGGTTCCAATAAGTTAGGTGTTTTATCTCATCTATGCGTGCCGAATAGGTTCTCTGTATTCCCTCTCTTGCAGCAATCATCTCTCTGCTCTGAAGGGGGAAGTGGTAATGAGCATTATTCGAGACGGGACAACACAAGTGACCAGAAGAGTACAACCCATTGTGATGGGATTCCTGATTTGAAAGTTCTCGTATCCATCCGATCATTTTCTTGGCTGATCTATATTTTTCTTGGTTATGCTCCCTAACGTTAGATCGTCGGACATCATTATTCCCACATCCCTTACATGCTGTTTTTCTACTATCGGAAGATTTGATTGTGTTTTGTACCCTGTATTAATGTTTCAATCCTCATTTTTGCCGTACCTGTTTACCTGAAATTTTTATCACTGGTTAACATCATATATTATTTTCTGCTGCCCAATCGAAAACTTTGTTGACATCTGTTTGTAGTTTTTCAATGATCTTCAGCAGAGGTAATGTTCATGCTGGTTTTTGTGTCCTCTGCGAAGGGGACACGAAGCTGTGACGTGTATGTGTTGTCTATATCAAATATGAGAATGAGGAACAGTATCGGTGCAAGGACTGTACCTTGAGGTACAGAGCTTTTAACATCGTTGGACTCGATTTTATCTGAGTTGACTGTTACTCTTTGTGTTCTGTTCGACAGGAAAATTGAGTATCCAGCGTCCTACTTTCCGTTATTCCCATTGAACCTCATTTTGTCGAGCATCACCCCTATGGTCCACATTTGTCGAAGCCTTTGCAAAGTCTGTGTATACAACATCTGCATTTTGCCTTTCTTTCTAGGGCTGCTGTGATTTTGTCATAGGGGTTGAGTAACTTTGACAGACATGATCTTCCCGCTCAAAATCCGTGTTGGCCTGGATTGTGCAATTCAGTTTTCACTAAACACTAGAAATCTTGATTCCTAATCACTCTTTCAAAACACTTTTATTATGTGTGTAGTGTTAGTGCAAACTGGCCTATAATTTTGCCAGGTGCTACTCCCCCCCTTTGTGCAACGGAGCTATATCGTCAGATTTAAGTGCTGCTGGTATCTCCCGGTATCCAGTATGTTCTCCTAGTTTGTGCATCTGCTCTGTGAAGTCCTCAACGGTTGTATCTGGCAGTTTGTATATTCAAATAATAATTAGGTTTAGTTTCTCTACCTTTTAACCACATTTTACCACAAAGCAACTTGTTTCATGACATATCTTATTGCAAAACTTACCCATAGCCAAGGGGCAAAAAAGCTTTGGACTTTTCCATGGTCTTCAATAC
>WNGS01069525.1:0-21411 GCA_020271785.1 Procambarus virginalis | reverse complement strand
TACACGGTCACAGATAAATGGAGGGGATGATATCAAACACCAAAGAGTTTTGGTATTTTACTTAAAAGACAACGAGAAATATATATGCATCAATGTATCAGGAATAATATAGACAGTTGACTCCATTCATAGCATAATATCTAGAGCGCACCGATATGGCAACATCTGGCAGGCACGCGTCACCTGTCAGACTCAGCTGACCGGGACCCTCGCGATCGTGGGAACAGACTAGTACTTGTTTTATAATTCTGTCACGATCCCCGTTTATTTAACTTTTTCCAAAACACTATTCAACATTCACATGGCTTACTTATGATTTCACTGGCCTCACGATCAACATCTTATTCACAATACTCTCACAGTGGCTTTTCACCGTACCAAAAGATTACTCTATCCTTAATAATATTTACTGTGAATGCACTCACTTGATCACTGAACTTTTCTTTATATCTATACTTTCTCTTAAAGAGATATCACTGGCAATCACTTCACGTATATGATATTATTCAGTACACAGTCATGTCATATATAAATCAGTAATCAAATTTCAGGCATATATATATATACATCATGAAGATCAATACACGGGCATTTATATCGATAGATTATAGAGATCAACACACGGGCATTTATATCAATAGATCATAGAGATCAATCCACAGGCATTTATATCAATAGATCATAGAGATCAACACACAGGCATTTATATCGATAGATTATAGAGATCAATCCACAGGCATTTATATCGATAGATTATAGAGATCAACACACGGGGCACTTATATCAATAGATTATAGAGATCAATACACCAATATCTGGTTTACTACCAATATATATATAATAGTAATACTCTCTGTAAATTAATAATAGTCACAGTAAATTCTCTGATGAATCTTGGTGCTTGCACACACCCACACATAGATATATATGTAAACTGATACTGTGAGCGCTCTGGGCAGGCTCACCACATACTGTGCACTCTGTGACTTAAACTCAAGTGAGACTTGCTCACGACATATAAAATATCCTGACAAGAATATATATATAGCTAACTAAAGGGGAAATGGGAGGGTAACTGTAAACACCTACTTCACCTATCCTAGGATGACAGTTGGGTTGTAGCTCCTGGTCCAGGCTCTCGCCTCGTTCACCATCCAGAAACACAAGCCCCACGCCTTAGGATGTCGCGTCTCGCCGCTTCTGTACACAGCAGGTCCGTGCTCCTTCCTCTACAGTACGTCGCAGGGTTGAAGTCGGTCTCCTGGCCGTCAACTTTCCTCCCAACTACGGCAGCCAGCCTACGTCTCGGCGGTCGTCGTACGTTCCACAATAGTTCTTGTCACTGTACTCCCAGAGTAACTGCCTCTCACCACTACGAAGTCACTGTGAAGTTACCAGCCGTCCCAGACGAGCTGCTTGAGCTCCACACGCACAGCACCCGACTTCAGAGCACTTGAAGCTCACTTCACTGTCAATTCCCTCGTCGTCTAGATATATCGCTAGGTATTTGGGAAGACTTCTCGACGTGCTTGCATCCAACTGTTGACTCGTAGGGTTCCACGAAGGTGGGGTTACTGTCAAACTTGACAGGATCGTCGATCACACGTTCAACCTGGTTGACAAGGCTGTCAACCCGGTTCACTCACGGTGGGTGGCCCGGCCACTAAGCTGTCTCTTATACTGGTGAACCGCCAATGACGACACACGTCGATGCCCGGCCCACTTCTTGCAACGCACCTGTCCCCTGAGCACTTGTTGCTCAATATTCTGTCAATTCCTTATCTGAGCCACTTCTGGGTTGCAGGAAGACCTCACAGAGTGCGTGCCAACAACTGGAGACGCTTACGTCCACCGGAGTTCGGTAAATCCGTCACTCTGACAGGACGACCGATCGCGCGTCCTACCTCTCGGACGTGTCGTGAAAGACTGATATCGCCTGGCGCCAACACGGCCGGACCCCCATGCCTATGTGACGTCACTTTTCCCAAAGTTGGTTTTCATTGGCTCCCAGTGCCAAGTCGCTGACGGTGACCAATCTGGCGCCACTGACGTCACACAGTTTTGGCGGGAGAACAGACTTGCCAGCGCCATATTGGCTCCCTAAAGGGCCTATCCCACAGGCCAAAATGTTCTATTTTAGAAAATTTCTCGGCTCATCGAGAATACTGTTCTCTCCCACATATGTTCAATTGATGCCTGCAATGTAGAGAACGCGCGGGAATAGTGGACATGACTCTTACAGCAGGCGTGGGAGAATCAGAAGGGGGGGAACACCGTCACAGGGGACGGTGAAGATAAGAGGAGCTGATCCTGTGCCAGCAAGGATGCTGAGGGACACTGGATCCGACTTCACCCTTGTTAGTGAATCCCTCTTCCCCAAGGACTACAGACGTTCCAGTACAGGGGAAGCCCTGATAAGGACGTTGGGGGGACAAGTGAGGATGCCCCTTCATAAGGTGACTCTTAATTCAGACTATGGTTGTCAGACTCTCGTAGTAGGGGTCTGTGCTCTACTGCCCAGGATGGAAGCTCAGGTGATCCTAGGGAACGACTCCTGTGGGGGATGTGTTCTCCCGAATTTGATTAAAAGTGAGGAGTGTATAGAACCCTATCGACAGAGCAGCAGGACGGGCGCCAGCAGTGGCGAATCGGAAATTGCGAGAGTGGCATTTCCGGTATGCGCGGTGACGTCGGGACGAGACGTGAGGGAAGATGATGTGAGCGGATCCAGTCACGCCGAAGAGAACATGCCGGGTGACCTGGGGCTCGATCATTTGTTCCGAGAGGAGGCCAGAGGACAAGCGACAGGTGAGGAAGGGTCAGATAGGAGTGTCCAAGTAACTCTCACCAGTCCTCTAGGTATTGACCGCACCCGTCTAGGTGAGCTGCAAAGGGAAGAGTTTCCTGAGTTGGTACGGGAGGCTGAAGGAGGTCTCGCCGGACCCGAGTCACAAACTCACTTCTTCGTGGAGAAGGGAGTGTTAATGAGGCAGTGGAGACCGGTTAGGGAAGAAGCGGGTGATGATGTGCTGAGAGTGAGGCGTCAGGTGGTGATGCCGGCGCGGTACAGAAACGCGGTACTGAAGCTTGCACACTCAGTGGATCCCGCGGGTCACTTGGGAGTGACCAAGACTTTAAGCAGGCTTCGGGAACATTTTTATTGGCCGGGCATGGACGCGGATGTAAGAAGAATTTGCAAGACGTGTTTCCCGTGCCAGAGAGCGGGAAAGAACGTCCCTGCCATCCCGAAAGCACCTTTGGTTCCAGTTCCGGCGTTCGGCCAGGCGTTTGAACGCCTAATAATCGACGTCGTGGGACCACTACCTAAGACCAGAAAGGGAATAATTACTTATTGACTATCATGTGTGCTTCGACGAGATTTCCAGAGGCGATCCCAGTGCGGAAGGTGACATCGAGATGCGTCATGGGACACCTTCAGCGGTTCTTTGCTTGGGTAGGTGTGCCCAAGAAGATCCAGTCCGACTGTGGAAGCGTTTTCCAGTCGAAGTGGTTTAGGCAAGCTATGGCAAGCTGGGGAATAGCCCAACTACGATCGTCTCCTTATAGACCTCAATCGCAGGGAGCGATTGAGAGGTTCCATTCCACTCTGAAGACCATCTTAAGGGTGTATTGTGCAGAACAGGGAGCGGAATGGGATGAGGCTGTCTGTCCAGCCCTGTTTGCGATCCGAGATGCTATTGTTGAGTCTCTGGGATTCTCTCCATTCCAGCTAGTGTTTGGACACGAAGTAAGGAGCCCGTTATCGATGCTGAAGGAGCAGTTGACGGCGGAGAAAACATTAGTGACAGTGGAAGAGTATGTGCGGAGATTCCACGAACGGTTGAAAACGGCGAAGGAGCTGGCTGCTGATCACCTGAAGACAGCTCAAGAGAAGATGTCGATCTGGTACGACAAGAAGGCTGTCCCAAGGGAGTTCGAGGCAGGAGCCAGAGTGATGATGTTGCTACCTGGGAGAGGTAGAGTGACGGAATCACGCTTTGGTGGTCCATACTCGGTTGTTCGCCGTGTGGGTCCTGTAAGTTATGAGATCAGTAAGCCGAATCGCCCTAACAAGACACAGGTATGTCATATCAATCGTTTGAAGCCATACTTCCCAGAGGAGCAAGAGAGTTCGGGAGTGAAGGGAGCAACACCGTCCCAGGAAGGGAAATTGGCTCTGTGTATGGAGATGGGCCAAGTGTTGCCAGCAGAGGAAAGAAAGTGGGCCCGTGCCGATGGTACACGCCTGTCAAACACAGAGAGTTTGGTACATCTAGAAGAGAGGCTGCGTCATCTGGATAAAGGGAAAAGGAGAGATCTAGTGACGCTGATACGAAGGAACAAGTCGCTCTTCACGGATGTGCCCCGACGGCACAAGAGTGTGGTGCACGAAGTGGACGTGCGCGGAGGAAAGCCAATCAAGCAGAGCGCTTATCGGGTGAGTCCTGAAAAGAGGAAGATCATGCGACAGGAGGTGGAATATTTGCTAGCGAATGATCTCGCTGAGCCCAGCAATGGTGAGTGGAGCTCGCCCTGTGTGCTGGTCAAGAAGAGTGATGGATCCTATCGTTTTTGCACCGACTATCGCAAAGTGAATTCCATAACCGTGTCGGATTCTCACCCGATGCCCCGAATAAGTGATTGCGTCGACCAAGTGGGAAACGCAAGGTTTGTCACCAAGGTCGATCTGCTGAAAGGATACTATCAAATCCCTTTGTCTCCGAGTGCGAGAAAGATCTCAGCGTTTGCTACTCCAGACGGATTGTACCAGTATAAGGTACTTCCGTTTGGTATGAAGAACAGCGGAAGTTGTTTTCAGAGGATGATGAACGAAGTGCTAAGAGGGATGGACGGTTGCGCCGTGTATATAGACGATATTGTGGTGTACGCCGATAGCTGGAAACAACACATGAATCGACTGACGGAGTTATTCCAACGGTTGGAAGAAGCGAACCTGACGGTAAATCTGGCCAAGAGCGAATTCGGTAAGGCCCGATTAGAATACTTAGGTTTCATCGTGGGTCAAGGGAAGGTGACTCCGGTAGACCATAAAGTGAAGGCAATCAAAGAATATCCGAATCCCAGGACGAGAAAAGAATTGTTACGATATTTAGGGATGATCGGATACTACAGAGGATTTTGCAAGAACTTCTCGACAGTGGCACACCCTCTGACTGAATTGCTATCTAAGAACGTTAGATGGAGGTGGGGGGAAGCATGCCAGGAGTCCTTCGAGAAGACCAAGCAGTTATTAACCGAAGCGCCAGTGCTGATTTCGCCCGACTTCGAGTCGAACTTTATCTTGTACGTCGACGCTAGCGACGTGGGGATTGGAGCCATGTTAGCTCAAGAGAGGACGGAGTTCACCGTCCAGTAGCATTCTACTCAAAGAAATTCGAAAAGTACCAGAGGGCTTATAGTACGGTGGAAAAGGAAGCCTTAGCCCTGATCCTGGCACTGAAGCATTTCGACGTCTATGTGGGTGGAGGTACTAGACCGGTGCAAGTGTTCACCGATCATAACCCCTTGACGTTCGTGCACAGGATGAAGAACACGAACCAAAGGCTGACAAGATGGGCCCTACTATTACAAGAGTACTGGCTAGAAATCAGGCACATTAAAGGAAGGGAGAATGTGGTAGCAGATGCCCTCTCCCGGATTCACTAACCGATATGACTCTTATTTTAAGGGGAGGGGTATGTTACGGTGCCCTCTCCTATCTCTTTCGTTTGCCTGCTGTAAGAGTCATATCGACCCTCCCTACTGTTTCTCCGAAGTACAGGGAAGTCTGTTGGTATATGTGGCGACCAGATCGGCCGCCAGCTAAAGGAGAAACTTACATTATAAGTTGTAAGTAAGGGGAAATTGGTGCCCAGAATATAAATGAAAGAGTATCCCCTACTGCAGATATGACGTTTTGGAATGGACGCCAAGCCGTGTGCGGATTGGGTGGCTCGGGTCACAGGCGACCAATCAGAGCCCGCCGTGACGTCACCGAGTACCCCGGGCGGCGCCAACGTCAGAGTTGGACTGACAGTGGGAGCGTTAGGACGCATCTCGGTCAGCTCTCAAGAATTGGAGGCTTTACAGGCCTTTCTCAGTGGATTAGAGCTAGCCATCGCAGCCCACCTTATATATAGGAGGCCCCGCGCTTCTGGGAAGCAAAAAGGAACCAAGTTGAGTGGGCAGAGAAGTGCCAAACTTGGAGAATTGTCGGCGACGACGCTGGGCGGCGACGCGTGACGTTGAGGGCCTGAAAGGTGTGGCGGGCAGGCATAGCTGTGACTGGGTCACATCCACTGAGGGTGTTGGAGGGACGACACCGTTTCTAGGACGAGGAGCAGCGCCTTGTGGGAGGAACGTGTGTGTGAATATAGCGATCAGCTCAGCGCCCATTGATGGACCAGGATTGGGATAGCTGAATCCCAGGGATTGGAACGGCGAAGACGCGAAGGCTTCACGACACCTGAGGACCTGTGGGAACGTTCCTGGATCGCCGAGGATCGACTCAGGAAGCATAGGACCCTCACACCATCGAGGGACAGGCGTCGTGAGCCAAGGATTGTTAAGGTAGATCATTTTCCCTCCCATTACCCCTTTGTGAGAGTAGGCTAGATAGGCCATTATATTCACTTATATATGTGGAAATAGGATATTAATGCTTTAGTAGCAGAATAGGCTGCAGGGCAGCTTATGTCCAGGACTGTCAGAGAGGACAGTGTGTGTGGATGGCAGGACAGTGAAGAAGAGGAGCCGACGTGGTGAAGAGGCCCTTCTGTGAGAGTGTGTGACTCCTGTCTTTCTGCCTAGTTGAAGGAGCCTGGAGGACGTGACAGAAGAGTCGCTAACGATCTCCAGATTCATTATCATTATTTTATCATTCTCTTGTATTACTTATAGTCATATGTGTGATCATGTATTCGTATCAGTAAATTCACACATTTTATTATTGTGTTTGAGTGCGCCTCCATTATTATTATATTTCTATATGAGCATACACGAATGTTATCATAGTACCACCTAGTTCTTATTGCCTGAAGAGTGGTAAACAGCACAGACTTATATGAAAGGTACCCTTAGCCATCCGATCAGTATTAGTGCCTGGAAGGTGGCAACTAATAACGTGGTGGCTAGAGAGAGGTAAAGCCACACGGACCTCCAAGGGAGTGTACCCTGCGCTGACAGTCCAATAGTAGATCTTGGGAGTAGCAACACTCTGGCAACAAACAACATATATACACCCACTGAACTGCATCGCTGGGGTGCAGATATAATAACCCAGCTGGTGACCTTGTTGAGGAAAAGATAGAGAAGACAGGCGGGAAAGGAGTTCCTGCAACCTTTTTGTCTGGCAGGCAAGACTCAGGGGAGTTACTGTTATAAGGTGAGCCTGAGTCTTCCTTCACTCCTCCTCGGGTCTAGGCCGGAACTGTTAATAGCAGTTTCCCCGTGGTTGACTGAAGGGCTTCCAGGGTGAATCAGTGGCAACCCTTTTCAGTGGTGGAAGCAAAGACCTGCGGAGGTGGGCATTGCTGGTCCTCTCCTGTGGGACCAAGGAGACTCCGGTGAATCCCGGGAGTCGGAGGGGCTGAGCATTCTTTTGAGCCCCTAGCAGCCGAGTGCTAGCAGAGCCCCGGCCCACCCCCCGTGACAATATATATATATATGGTGGTGATGGAGGTGCGCCCCATCTTACGACAACCGAAAGCTTGAAGAGTATGACCTCTTACTGAAGACCATGCTAGAAAAAGTTGTTAATCTCTCCCTCAACGAGTGCCAGTGGAAACAAGCCACTCTTCCTGTTAGGCTCGGTGGCTTGGGTGTCCGCACCGCCACCCAAATTGCTGTCCCAGCCTTCCTGTCTTCCTCCTCAGCATCAGATGACCTGGTTAAGGAAATTCTACCTGACACCCTCAGTGATGTAGCGGGGATACAGGACCCCCACTACACGGAATGTGACACGAAATGGGGTGCCATGGCAGGCCCAGCACTCAGACCAGCCATGCCGAAAGCCAAGAAACAATCCAGTTGGGACAGCCCCATTGCAGACAAAGAAGCCACAGCTTTGCTGGAGGCAGCAACAACCCCCAGTGATCGTGCACGCCTCACAGCTGTGCAGGCTCCCCATGCAGGGGACTTCCTTTTGGCAGTCCCTATGTCTGCGACAGGCACACGTCTTGATCCGCAGGAGCTCCGTATTGCAGTCGCTCTCCGTCTTGCTGCCCCAATCCACACTGTTCATAGGTGCAGATGCTGACGAATATGGATTGCATGGCCTGCACTGTGGAAAATCTGGTGGTTGGCACACTAGACACGACGAAGTCAACGACATCATTAAAAGAAGCCTTGCCTCTGCCCAGTGTCCAGCGGAGAGAGAGCCCCGCAACCTTCTGAACCGTGACTCTGTTAGCTTTGCCGGCCGACCAGACGGAATCACACTGCGTCCGTGGAAGGGTGGCAGACAGTTGGCATGGGACTATACTTGCGTATCCACCCTGGCAGCCACATACATCAACCTCTCTGCCGGCACAGCAGGAGCCGCGGCGACACACAGAGAAAGAGACAAGTCAGCCAAGTACAGGCAATTAGATCATCGGTACAACTTCGTTCCAATAGGGTCTGAGACCCTAGGCCCATGGGGAGAGAGTGCAAGAAGGTTTCTAAAGGATCTTGGTTCCAAGCTCATTGACACCACAAGAGACCCTAGAGCTGCAAGTTTTCTCTTTCAGCGCCTCAGTGTCGCGATCCAGAGGGGGAATGCTCTCTGCATCCTCAGTTCCTGCCTAACGTCGGAGGAGTTCGAGGAAATCTACAGCCTCTAGGAAGCGAACTATTTTTGTGTCCCCTCCGTGGTGCCTCCTTGCCGTGGTGAGGGGCTCACGTACACCTCCCTGGGACCGGTGTGGGTTGCCTGTGCCCCCTCTCCTGCCCCCTCTTTGGGTGGTGTACGTGCTGAAGGGCACCATGTAGGGGCCTTGTGAACCATCGGACCACCCGCTGGAGGGGTCGCCTGTGAGAGGCCACCCTGAGTGGATGGTTGGATGTCCAGGCTAGGGCGATAGGGGGACTGGGGTCTTAGCACCAGTGTGGGAGAATGCACGAAGTAGTAGGACTCCCCTGTTGAAAAGGGGGAGCACCGCTGGGGACGACACACCCTTCCTGCACTGGCCCGCGCTCGGCCTCCCTGGCTGCCCTGGTAGGTGGTATCCCTTGGTTCCGGGTCCTATCCCTTTTATTAGTTTGCTATATGGATGAAGACTTGACTACTTCTAACCAGGCTCATGGGGTGGGCGACCAGGCCCCTGAGTCGGACCGTCCTGGAAGTCCGGGATCTGTAGCCTCCACTGCAGAGCCCGGTTTAGGCCCAGACCGGACTCTTCCTCCCTGCTCCCATCCCTCCTCTGTGGTTGGGTCGAGCTCCAAGCCTGCTGTGGTGACCGTCTCGTCCCCTTGCACGGCTCCATCTCTTCTTGCGACTACTGCGCCTTTCGACCCGTCTCTCTCTACGGGTTCTCATCGCCGTCCCCGCCACGGCCGCTCTCGTATGCTTTCTTCCCATCCTACTTCGTTCCATGCTTTGTTTGGTCCTGCTACATGGACTAAGTATTTTGACCTCCAACCCTTGGACTCAACTCCTCCTGACGATTTTTCCCTTCATAGGCATCTTGTCGATTCCGTGGATGCCTCTGTCACCTTCAACCCCACTCGTCTTGGTACCCGTGTCGTTGCTGCTCCTTCTCAGGATGCGGCCACTCGCTTGGCCGCCTTATCCTGCCTTGGTGAAACCCCTGTTCGGGTCTCGAAGAACGCCCGGTTGAATGCCAGTGTGGGCACTGTTCTCCTCCCGCACCATGTTGCGACCGGTGTTAGGGATCTTAGGGACTGCCACGAGGATATCAAACATGTCCTCGAGGCCCAAGGTCATTCTGTCCTCCAAGTGGATACATTTATTCGTCCCCCTCGTGGTCATCGCCGTCTGCCTCTTCGGGTTGTGAAGGTTACCTTTGATGGTAGGACCCTTCCATCCTCTGTTATTCTCGCTGGTGCCAGGTGCTCCGTTCAGGAGTATATTCCATCTCCTCGGCTCTGCGGTAAGTGCTGGAAGTTTGGGCATGGTACCCTCAGGTGCTCTAGTCCTGTCTCTCTCTGTCCCCTGTGTGGAAGCGAGGGTCACTCTAAGTTGGAGTGCACTTCTCCCCAGGCCCGCTGCCTCAATTGCGGTGAGGCCCACCCTACCTTCTCCCGTGCGTGTGTTCGTTACAAACTTGAGGCGGCTGTCCTCAACTTGAAGCACCGGGACCGTTTGTCTTTTCCTGAGGCCTTAGACCCAGACACGCCCACCACCGCCTCCCCTGTTTCCCTCAGTTCTGTCCCGAAGGGTCCCCCTCCTGGTTCTCTGTCTAGGGCTCCCCTTCATTCTACCCAGTCTGTCACATCTCCTGTGTCTTCTATTTCCTCTCCTACTAGTCCTTCTCCTCCGTTTCTTGGCTCTCCACGCCACCTGACTGTGCGGGCAGACGTCCATCGCTCTCCTGATGGTTGTGTTGTTCGCTCTCGCTCTTCTTCTCCTATCGAGACTCTGGAGTCTGTTGCCCAGTACGTTGCTGCTGGGACGCCTGTTTCTTTGAGTCAGAAGCGGAAACCTGGCTCCTCTCCTTCCTCCTCCCCTGTCGGTAAGAAAGCTTCGCTTTCTTCTTCGCCCCCTATCTCTGCTTCTATCGTTCCTTCCACTCCCGCTTCGGTGGTGGTGCCCCCTGTTCCTACTGTGGGGGTTTCTTTAGCCCCCAGTTCCATCTCGGTTACTGCCCTTGCTGAGGTGCGCTCCCCTCTTTCTGCTCCCCCTCCCCCCCTTCCTTCTTCTCCAGGCCCTGCTCGTCCACCTCTGGTCCGTCCTTCCGCTTCTTGCCCTCCTTCTTTACTCAGTTTACCCATGCCCCCTAATCCTGACTTTGCTGACCCTGATCCTGACTCTGTGCTTTTTTAGCGTGCTGTGTTCCTTCTTCACCTTTGTTTCTTTGCTCTCTGTTGCTCTCCTCTCTCTCTTTAGTGATGTCTTTTCTTCAGTGGAACATCCGTGGATCTTACGCCAATTTCCTTGACCTTCAACTTCTCATCTCACAGTTTTCGCCCCTTTGTGTCTGTCTCCAGGAGCCGATGCTTGGTTCTCGTTCTGGTCGCTTCCGTGGCTATTCTTTTCTCTCCCCTCCCCCAGCCACAGCTGGGGTCCATCATTCTTCTGCTCTCTTGATTCGTTCCGATGTTCCCTTTGTCCCCTTACTTTTTTCCTCGCCTCTCCACTGTTCTGCCGCCCGTGTCTTTGTGCGTAGATGGTACACGGTTTGTTCCATTTATCTTCCCCCCACTGTCCCACTTTCTCTTCCCGATCTTAAACACCTCCTAGACTCCTTGCCGGAGCCTGTGCTCCTGCTGGGTGATTTCAATTGTCGTCATGCCCTTTGGGGTGATGTGCTGACAAACACCCGGGGTCGCCTACTTGAACCTTTCATCCTCTCTTCTTCCCTATCCCTTCTTAATTCTGGTGAGCCCACTCATTTGGACTCTCGGACTCGCTCCCTTTCTTGTCTCGATCTTTCTGTGCTCGTCATCCCTTTCCTTAGATTTCGGGTGGCGAGTCCTTGATGACCTCCATGGCAGTGACCATTTTCCTATCCTTGTCACTTTTTTCTCCTTTCGCCCTTCTCTCTCCTTTCCTCGGTGGCGGTTTGCCGAGGCTGACTGGCGCCTTTTTACTCTCCGTGCTACTATTTCCGACCTCTCCGTTTTACCTCTCCCTCGCGCCCTCCTTCTTTTTCATGACACTATCTTTGAAGCTGCCCTGCACTCTATTCCTCGCTCTTCCTCTCGGGGAACGCGAAAGTGCGTTCCCTGGTGGAATTTGGACTGTGCTCGGGCTGTCCGCTGTAAGCGTGCAGCCTGGAAGAGACATCGCCGCCGGCAGACGGTTGAGTCTTTTCTTTTGTTTCGGAAGGCGAGTGCGGTGGCCCGTAGGACCATCCGTGCGGCTAAACGTGCTTGCTGGGCGACTTATGTCTCTACCGTTACTTCCGAAACTCCTCTTCCGCTGGTCTGGAAGCGTATCCGCAAGATTGCGGGTAAGTTCGTTCCCGATGTCTCCCCGGTCCTTCGCCTCCATGGTGCTCTTGTGGCGGACCCGTTGCAGGTTGCGACCGAACTGGGTTCCCATTTCTCCTCTGTTAGTTCTGGTTCTCATCTCCCCCAATCCTTCCTTCTTCGTAAGCCTCTCCTTGAGTCTCGTCCTTTAAATTTCTGTACTTTTCTCCACCTTCCCTATAATGATCCCTTCTCTCTCTCTGAACTTCAATCTGCCCTAGCCCTTTGTGGTTCTACGGCAGCGGGCTCTGATGGCATTCATTATGAAATGCTCCGCCATCTCCCTCCGTGCACGTCTCAGTATTTACTGAGTCTGTACAATCGGGTCTGGGAGTCGTCGTCAGTCCCTGAAGACTGGCTCGATGCTGTTGTCCTCCCTGTTCGGAAACCAGGGTCTCTCGGGTCATCCCCCAAGGACTTCCGCCCTATTGCCCTCACGAGTTGTGTCTGCAAGCTCTTTGAACGTATGGTTAACGTTCGTTTGATGTGGTTCTTAGAACACTATAACCACCTCTCTCCTTCTCAATTTGGTTTTCGCAAGTGCCGCAGCACAACGGATGTCCTGGTAAACTTGGAGGTCTATATTCGTACTGCTTTTGCTGCGAAGACTTCCGTTGTTGCCGTCCTTTTTGACCTAGAAAAGGCTTACGACACTACCTGGCGGTATCACATTCTGTCTCAACTTCATTCTTTTGGCCTTCGTGGGAACCTCCCTCTCTTCCTCTCTCGTCGTTCCTTTCGTGTGCGGCTTGGTACTGCTCTCTCTGCCCCTTTTCGGCAGTATGAGGGTGTACCCCAGGGTAGTGTTCTGAGCACTACTCTTTTTCTAGTTGCCGTCAACGGTCTTCTTTCTTCTCTTCCTTCTGGTGTCTTCTCTGCTCTGTATGTTGATGATCTTACCCTTTGCTGTCAGGGTGATGATTCACCTCTCCTTCAACGGCGGCTTCAACTTGCGATTGATGCCGTGTCGTCGTGGGCCACCGATCATGGCTTCAAGTTCTCTGCATCTAAGACTTGTGCTATGACCTTTACTCGGAAGCATGTTGTTCTTCGTCTCTCTTTGTCGCTTTATGGTCATCCCATTGTGTACAGGGATTCCGCAAAACTCTTGGGGTTAGTCTTTGACACTCGTTTGTCTTGGTCAGCCCATATCTCTTGCCTCCGAGTTGAGTGCTCTAAGGCCCTTAACCTCCTTAAGGTTTTGTCCCATACTTCTTGGGGAGCGGATAGACGCACGCTCCTATATTTGCACTCCTCTCTCGTCCTGTCTAAACTCGATTATGGTTGCCCTGCTTACTCTTCTGCTTCTCCTTCTACTCTTCGCCGTCTTGATGCTTTGCACCATACTGGGTTGCGTCTCAGCTCTGGTGCCTTTCGTTCGACTCCCGCCCTCAGTTTGTATGTTGACACTGGCTTTCTCTTTCTCCAGGACCGCCGTGACCGCTACTGTCTTCGCTATCTTGCGCGGTCCTTACAGCATCCTTCCTCTCGCCTCTGTCGGCTTTGACTTTTCCTCCTCCTGTAGCGCCTGTTCCTCTTCATTGTCTCCCACTTTCTGTCCGGTTATCTCGCTTGCAGGATTCTCTTTCTGTTCATCTTTCTAATGTTTCTCCTCGTATTGTTCCTTCCTTGCCTCCGTGGAGAGTCCCCCTTCCCAAGTTTTGTACGTCCTTGACTTGTATTACTAAAGCCTTTACCCCTCCTACAGTTCTGAAAAGCCTCTTCCTTGAGCACTTTTCTTCGCACTCCCGCTCTATTTCCATCTTTACCGATGGGTCTAAATCTGCGGACGGTGTGGGCTACTCTGTTGTTTTTCCTGACCGTACTTATATGTGTCGCCTCCCTTCGGAGGCTAGCGTCTTTACAGCGGAACTTTATGCTATTCTCTATGCTCTCCGTCTCTTGCTTTCTCATTCTCATTCCTCCTTTGTGGTTGTCGTTGATTCTCGTAGTGCCCTAATGGCTCTTGGGTCCTTTAATCCTGTCCACCCAGTGGTCATCGAGATTCAGCAATGGCTGTTTCTTATTTCTAGTAAGTTTAAATCGGTAGAGTTTTGCTGGGTTCCCAGCCATATTGGTGTTTCTTTGAATGAGCGTGCGGATGCTGTCGCTAAGGAAGCCATCCGTTCTTGTCCCATCTCCCATAAGGGTCTTCCTTATTCTGACTTTTATCCGGTTATTCATTCCTCTATCCTTGCCCGTTGGCAGAGTTGTTGGTCCTCTGTGGTTAGTAACAAACTGCGTACTCTCAAACGTAGTGTGTCCCCGTGGCCTTCCTCCTACCACCGTAACCGGCGGTGGGAAACTGCTTTAGCACGGCTGCGAGTTGGCCATACTCGCTTAACCCACGGTCACTTAATGGAGCGCCGCCCTGCTCCTTGTTGTCCGAATTGCGTTGTCCCTCTTACGGTTATGCATATCCTTGTTGAATGTCCTGCCTTCCAGGACGAGCGTGTGTCTTGCTTTCCGACCGTCCCTCGCGGTCACTTGTCCCTCGATACAATTCTAGGTGAATCGGATACTTTTGATATCGTTCGCCTTATGCGTTTTTGTTCTCGTATTGGCTTTCTTGGTAATATTTAGCGCCCTCTGATTATTTCGCACTTTGATGGTGCTACATAGCCTTCCCGGTTTGGTGCCTTCTTTTGATAATTACCTTACCTTACCTATTTTTGTGTCCTCTTAATGTTCATTTTTTGCATACAATCAGATATGTAACTGTATAACCATGCTTAATAAAGTGTACACCATAAAAAAAGGGGGGTGGTAGGAGAAGCGAACACCCTTATGTATTCAGAGTTCAATGGCAAGTTTTTCCCTGAATGCTCTGTGTTCCCTTCTCTGAGGCTGTGGGTCCCTATAATTGCACCAGAGGTGGTACCTCCCTATATATATATATATATATATATATATATATATATATATATATATATATATATATATATATATATATATATATATATATATATATATATATATATTATTAAATATGACCGAAAAAGTAAGATTAATAATTCTAACACGAATTTTCTCGATTTTCCTTATGTTTCTTTTACTGGTGATGGTAAATGAAAAATCAATTCTCCAAAATTCATTTTTATTTCTAGTCTGACGCGACACTTGAGCGCGTTTCATAAAACTTATTACATTTTCAAAGACTTTAGTTTATCCACACACAACTTTATGACTGAAACAGCATTGGCTCTTATACCTGCATTTGGGTGAGGTGATGTAATACAATAGTGGGGTGAAAAACAAACTTTCAACAAAACACAGAACACGGAACAATGGGTATAGATTTGCAGAAGATGAGGAAGATGGGAAACTGAAAACACCTACTTCCACCTCGCTGTGCAGACTAGCCCTCCGGTGTGAGTTGAATTGTAGCTCCTGGTCCTGGCTCTCGCCTCGGTGTAGGGAACTCCCCCCACACACAATGATGTGTACTCCAGGAGCTATGTCAATGTCCCCAAAATAAACGCGTCGTCTCCGTGCCTTTCCACTGCAGGTCCGTGCTCCTCCACGACTTCTTGTAGGGTTGGAGTCGGTCTCCTGGCCGTCGACTTCCCTCTCAACTACGGCTGCCAACCTATGTCTCGGCTGCAGACGTCCTGATTCGCAATTAGTTTTCTTCTTCCCACTGGTTCCCGGTGAATCGGTCCAGCCAATACGTCGTCACAAAAACAGGTGATCTGCCTCAGACATCACATACGTCACTGCACAGGTCTTCGTTCCTTCTTGCACAGTACCTATCCCCATGAGCACTTGTTGCTCAATATTCCGTCGATTCCCTCTCTGGCTCAACACATGAATGAAGGAAGACTTCACAGGGAACTGGCAGACTTCGGGTGACGCGTAAGATCCTCGGGAAGCGTGATATTACTGTCAAACTGACAGGACCATCGTTCACACATCCAACCTGGTTGACGTGTCGGTCAAGCTGGTTCCCTCACAGTGGAATGGCCCAGCCACACGCCATCTCCTAACCGGGTGAACTGTCACAGACGTCACATACGTCACTGCACAGACAACTTCTTGCAACTCATCTGTCCCGGAGCACTTGTTGCTCAATATTCCGTCAATTCCTTCTTCTGGTCCAACACATGAACTAAGGAAGACCTCACAGAGTGCGTGCAGACTACAGGAGACGCGTACATCCACCGGAGCTTGAGTAAACTGTCACCTTGACAGGATCCCCGGTCGCACGTCTTGCCTCTCTGACGTGCCGTGTGAGACTGGTTCCCTCACGGAGGATCGGCCCAGCCACTACGTCATCACTGTGAAGCTATCAGACGTCCCAGACGTCGCTGTCTAGACTTCACTCTTGCACAACACCTGTCCCTGGAGCACTTGATGCTCAATATTCCGTCAATTCCTTCTTCTGGTCCAACACATGAACGAAGGAAGACCCCACAGGTGCTGGCAGACCGCCGGTGATGCGTAAATCCTCCGGAGATGGGGTAAACTGTCAAACTGACAGGACCCCAGCAAACAATTTTAGGTTGCCACAACATATCTGGAAAGTGTTGGAAGTGTTGGCAACGTTTGTTTTCACGCATTAGATGCGTAATTTTGTGTGGATGTAAATAAGTTTCTGAAACGTTTTGCACGAAACGTTGGCTAAAAAAAATTGAAACCTTGTGGCAACCTTAAAAGTTTCATAATCGTAGTTTTTATGGCTGTTATTTATATAAATGTAGAAATATAAAAGTATATTTCTACATTTAGTAAAATGAAACACGGTCATAATAAGGTTAATTCATCATTTTTACTCATATTCTTAGGAAGAGGTCGAGGAGGAAGAATCCAGGTAAGCGGATGAGGTCGAGTAGGCGAGGTCGAGTAGTAGTCGAGGCGTGGTGTAGTAGCATAGTGTAGTGGCCTGGTGTAGTAGCGTGGTGTGTAGTTGCCTGGTGTAGTAGCCTGGTGTAGTAGCGTGGTGTAGTTGCGTGGTGTAGTGGCGCTGGTGTAGTAGCGTGGTGTAGTTGCCTGGTGTTTTAGCTGTGGTATATAATGTAGTACGTGGTGTAGAGCCTGGTGTAGTAGCGTGGTGTGAAAGTTGCCTGGTGTAGTAGCGTTGGTGTAGTGGCCGGTGTATATGGGTTGTGGGCCTGTGTGTAGGGTAGTGCCTGGTGGGTAGTGGCCTTTGGGTGTAGATAGCCTGGTGTAGTGGCCTGGTGAGAATAGCGCTGGTGTAGTGGCCTGGTGTAGTAGCGTGGTGTGTTGTCTGGGTAGTAGCGTTGGTGGTTTAGTGTGCCTGGTGTAGTAGCGTGGTGTAGTTGGCCGGTGTGTTGTGGGGTTTTGGTGTAGATGAGCCCTGGTGTAGTGGCCTGGTGTATTCCTGTGTAGTGGGCCGGTGAGCTGTGTAGTGGGTGTAGTACGTGTAGTTGCCTGGTGTAGTGGTCGGTGTAGTGAGCCTGGTGTAGTAGCGATGGTGTAGTAGCCTGGTGTAGTGGCCTGGTGTAGTAGATAGTGTAGTGAGCCTGGTGTAAGTAGGCGTGGTGATAGTAACATTAGTAGGCAGCTGGGAGGGTTTGTATGGGTAGGTCGTGGTAGACGTGGTGTAGTAGCCGTGTTTAGTAGCGTAGGTGTAGTGCCGTTGTAGTAGAGCCTGGTGTAGTGCGCGTGGTTAGTATGGGGCCTGTAGTGCCTAAGGTGAGTGGTCGATGGTGTTAGTGGCCTGGGTGTAGTAGCGTGGTGTAGTAGCCTGGTGTAGTGGCCTGGTGTTTAGTAGCATAGTGTAGTCGGGCTCTGGTGTAGTAGCGTGGTGAGTGGCCTGGTGTAGTAGCGTGGTGTAGTGGCCTGGTGTAGTGGCTGGTGTAGTAGCCTGGTGTAGTGGTGGGTATAGCCGGAGTGTAGTGGTCCTGGGTGTAGTAGCGTGGTGTAGTGCCTGGTGTTGTAGGGCGGGCTGAGGTTTAGTGGCGCTGGTGTAGTGTGCCCTGGTGTATGTCGGTGTTATAGCTGGTATTGTTGAGTATGCCGTGTGTGAACGTAGGTATGGCCTGGTGTAGTAGCTTGTGTAGTGGCCTGGTGTAGTACGTGGTGTAGTTGCCGGTGTAGGGTGGGAGTGCCTGTGTAGGCGTGGTGTAGTGCCTGGTGGTAGTGGCCTGGTGTAGTACATAGTGTAGTGGCCCTGGTGTAGTAGCGTGGTGTATGTGCCTGGTGTAGTAGCTAGTGGTGTAGTAAGCTGCGTGGTGTAGTGCATTGGTGTAGTGGCCCGTTCGGGTGTAGTGGCTGGTGTAGTAGCGTGAGTGTTGAGTCCGTGGTGTAGTCTGTGTCTGTCGTAGGCTGGTGTAGTAGCGTGGGTCGTAAAGTAGGTAGTGCCTGGTGCTAGTGGCCTGGTGTGTGCATAGTAGTAGGGCTAGGTGTATAGCACGGCTTAGTGTAGTAGGCTGGTGTAGTGAGCGTGGTGTAGTGGCTTAGGTGTAGAGTGCGGGGGTGGTGTAGTAGCAGGTGGTAGGGTAGTGTAAGTGAGCGTGTGTTGGGCCTGGTGTAGTATGGCGTGGTGTAGTGGCCGTGGTGTGAGTGCGTTGGTGTGTGTTTCTTTAGCGTGGTGTAGTAGCGTGGTGTAGTAGCCGTAGTGTAGGCCTGGTGTTAGTCCTGGTGTACGGCACGTGTGTAGTAGCGTACGGTAGTGCCATGCAGCGTGTAGTAGTATTCGTAGTGTGACTGGTGTAGTAGCGTAGTGTAGTGGCCTGGTGTAGTGGTGTTTTAGCTTGGTAGGCGTAGTATGTGGCCTGGTGTATAGGCGTAGTGTAGTGGGCCTGGTGTAGTAGTCGTGGTGTATGTCGGTGTAGTAAGTGTGCGGAGTGTCATAGCGTGGGAGAGCCTGTGTTGTAAGGCCTGGTGTAGTGGCCTGGTGTAATAGCGTGGTGTAGTAGCGTGGTGTAGTATTGTAGTGAGTAGAGTGGTGTAGTAGCGTGGTGTAGTAGAATAGTGTAGTGGCCTGGTGATGTGGCCTGGTGTAGTAGCGTAGTGTAGTGGCCTTGTGTAGTAGCATGGGTAGTAGCGTGGTGTAGTGGGCTGGTGTAGTAGCGTGGTGTAGTAGCCTGGTGTAGTAGCGTAGTGTAGTGGCCTGGTGTTGTGGCCTGGTGTAGTAGCGTGGTGTAGTAGCGTAGTGCCAGGGGCCTGGTGTTGTGGCCTGGTGTAGTAGCGTGGTGTAGTAGCGTGGTGTAGTAGCGTAGTGTAGTGGCCTGGTGTTGTGGCCTGTGTAGTAGCGTGGTGTAGTAGCCTGGTGGTAGCAGCGTGGGTAGTAGCGTGGTGTTGTAGCCTGGTGTAGTAGCGTAGTGTAGTGGCCTGGTGTAGTAGCGTGGTGTAGTAGCCTGGTGTAGTAGCGTAGTGTAGTGGCCTGGTGTAGTAGCGTAGTGTAGTGGCCTGGTGTAGTAGCGTGGTGTAGTAGCGTAGTGTAGTGGCCTGGTGTAATAGCGTGGTGTTGTAGCCTGGTGTAGTAGCGTTGTGTAGTGGCCTGGTGTAATAGCGTGGTGTTGTAGCCTGGTGTAGTAGCGTAGTGGTAGTGGCCTGGTGTAGTAGCGTAGTGTAGTGGCCTGGTGTAGTAGCGTGGTGTAGTAGCGTGGTGTAGTGGCCTGGTGTATAGCGTGGTGTTGTAGCCTGGTGTAGTAGCGTAGTGTAGTGGCCTGGTGTAGTAGCGTAGTGTAGTGGCCTGGTGTAGTAGTGTGGTGTAGTGGCCTGGTGTAATAGCGTGGTGTTGTAGCCTGGTGTAGTAGCGTAGTGTAGTGCCTGGTGTAATAGCGTGGTGTTGTAGCCTGGTGTAGTAGCGTAGTGTAGTGGCCTGGTGTAGTAGCGTGTGGTAGCAGCGTGGTGTAGTAGCGGTGGGTGTAGTAGCGTAGTGGTGTTGAAGCCTGGTGTAGTAGCGTGGTGTAGTAGCGTGGTGTAGTAGCGTGGTGTAGTAGCGTGGTGTAGTAGCTTGGTCTAGTGGTGTAGTAGCGTAGTTTAGTGGCCTGGTATAGTAGCGTGGTGTAGTGACCTGGTGTAGTAGCGTGGTGTAGTTGCCTGGTGTACGTGTCTGGTGTAGTGGCCTGGGTTAGTAGCGTGGTGTAGAAGCCTGGGTAGTGGCCTGGTGTATTAGCATAGTGTAGTGGCCTGGTTGTAGTAGCGTTGTGTAGTGGCCTGGTGTAGTAGCGTGTGTAGTGGCCTGGTGTAGTAGCGTGGTGTAGTAGCCTGGTGTGTAGTGTAGTTAGTGGCCTGGTGTAGTAGCATGGTGTAGTGGCCTGGTGTAGTAGCATGGTGTAGTGGCCTGGTGTAGTAGCGTGGTGTAGGTGTCTGGTGTAATAGCAGGTGTAGTAGCCTGGTGTACTGGCCTGGTTGTAGTAGCGTATGTAGTGGCCTGGTGTAGTAGCGTGGTGTAGGTCCTGGTGTAGTAGTGTGGTGTAGTAGCGTGGTGTAGTAGCCTGGTGGAGTGGCTTGGTGTAGTGGCCTAGGTGTAGTAGGTGGTGTAGTAGCGTTGTGTAGTATTGTGGTGTAGTAGCGTGGTGTAGTGGCCTGGTGTAGTGGCCTGGTGTAGTAGCGTGGTGTAGTAGCGTGGTGTAGTAGCGTAGTGTAGTGGCCTGGTGTAGTAGCGTAGTGTAGTGGGGCCTGGTGTAGTAGCGTGGTGTAGTGGCCTGGTGTTGTGGCCTGGTGTAGTAGCGGGGTGTAGTGGCCTGGTGTAGTAGCGTGGTGTAGTGCGTGGTGTAGTAGCGTGGTGTAGTAGCGTAGTGTAGTGGCCTGGTGATTGGGCCTGGTGTAGTAGCGTAGTGTAGTGGCCTGGTGTAGTAGCATGGTGTAGTAGCGTGGTGTAGTGGCCTGGTGTAGTAGCGTGGTGTAGTAGCCTGGTGTAGTAGCGTAGTGTAGTGGCTTGGTGTGTGGCCTGGTGTAGTAGCGTGGTGTAGTAGCCTGGTGTAGTAGCGTAGTGTAGTGCCTGGTGTTGTGGCCTGGTGTAGTAGCGTGGTGTAGTAGCGTGGTGTAGTAGCGTAGTGTAGTGGCCTGGTGTTGTGGGCCTGGTGTAGTAGCGTGGTGTAGTAGCCTGGTGTAGCAGCGTGGTGTAGTAGCGTGGTGTTGTAGCGCTGTGTAGTAGCGTAGTGTAGTGGCCTGGTGTGGTAGCGTGGTGTAGTAGCCTGGTGTAGTAGCGTAGTCTAGTGGCCTGGTGTAGTAGCGTAGTGTAGTGGCCTGGTGTAGTAGCGTGGTGTAGTAGCGTAGTGTAGTGGCCTGGGTGTAATAGCGTGGTGTTGTAGCCTGGTGTAGTAGCGTAGTGTAGTGGCCTGGTGTAATAGCGTGGTGTTGTAG
>WNGS01069516.1:50306-58318 GCA_020271785.1 Procambarus virginalis | reverse complement strand
TATTATGTCATGGATGTCCATTTTATTCTGTATACTCTTACAAAAAAATATGACTACTATTCTAGTAGTCACATTTTTTTTTCTCTGAAGGGGGGAGGAGTGTTACGACTCTGGATTCTTTAGAGGGAAACCAAAGGTCAAAATGTGAGCTTATTGAGGTACCATAGAGTAAAAACGCATTGCGAGTGGCATTTGGCGTATCTTCCCTGCCAGTCGTAAGATTAGTCTTGTCTCTCGAAGAGTATTTAAAGATTGAGCTTGGGTTGATTATTAAATAATAAAATAGGCACCAACTATGTTTACTAATACTGTCTAATCATTTGTAAAGTAAACCTGAGTAAATTTAGTATCGGGCACCGGTATGATTAGTTGAACAGTCTGCCGGCAGCATAGCTTTCGGAGAGGGAGACGGGAGACTCGCGGGCCTTCTCAGCTGACTGGTTGTGGTGAAAGGAAGTGCCTCTCCCTCCTCTTATTTATTTATTTCTGTATCTTCGTCTGGTTAAGTTTTCTTTGCTATTTTTATGGTTATATTGTGGCATACCTATCGTTCTATGTGTAGAGTAGTATACCTGGGGTGTAGTAATTAGTGTATTTACAAGTTTTTATATTACCTGCTATGCTAACGGGGGTCCCAGTGTTCCACGTGGTCCCCTAACCTAAGCTGACTCCAGTGTGTTATAGTAGAGCTTTACCCTAGCTTGTTTCCAGTGTAAACCTTGTATCCTGCTTATGTGGACCAAGGCTTTTAACGTAAGATTGTGTGGTAAAGTTAGTATTAAATTGTTATTGGTGTGATTGTGTATGGGGGGTGTTAAGGGGTTAATAAATAAGTAAGTTTATCCTGGCCGGGGAGGATTGACCGGGCGCCAATCCTTAACTGTAGCCTCTGTTCACCCAGCAGTGAATGGGTACCTGGTTGTTAAACAATTCGGCGGGGTCGTATTCCAGGGAAAATAGGGTTAAGGACCTGCCCGAAACGCTACGCGTACTAGTGGCTTTACAAGAATGTAAAAACTCTTGTATGTAAAACTCTTGTATATGTAAGTTTGAACAGAGTATCCCTTGTTCCTGTGTGGGAGTACAATAATCTATTCCTAGACTAACCGAGTTTAGTAGCAAGCATTTATTATTGTGGATATTTTACTTTGGGGGCCGGGCCTTTTCTTTCTCCCATATCTTGATACCTCTAGTCTACTTACCCTTACCCCTTAATAGTACCAGTTCCCCATAGCAAGTCCCACTTTATTTTTATAACAAGAACCCAGAGTCGTAACAGTAGCAGGGCCCAGAATAAAGATGAAAAGAAATTAAGGAAAAACTGAAGGCTAAAATAAAGAAACGACTAAATGAGCAACAGTAACAAAATAATGGCATAAGAAATTAACATAAATTAACGAACAATGGAAATAAAGAATCGAAGAGAAGTGGAACAGCTAAATAAAGAAATAGAAAGAAAAGGACCAAGACTGCCTAAAGTAAGACTGAACGAACAAAGGAATAAATAAAAAGGGGCAAGAAAAAGCCGCAGGGGAAAGACAATTAAAATAAGAGGAAAGGTAAAGGCACCAACACCTGAAGAGGGAGCGAGAGCGGACCCCAGGCAACGAAAATACACGATACTTCCTTCAGAACGGACGTAGGGAATGCACAAACGAACGTCCTCTCCTCCGTCGCGGAGCGGAGGCCAACTGCACCCCTAGGGACGGGGTGGAGACGGAGGGAGGAGCACCAAGAGTGTAAGCGGAGGGAGGAGCGCCAAGCTTCCACTCCTATGCCGCAGAGCCCAGCAGGAGAGCCCCCCGCGTCCCCTGCTGTAATCGGCCATCCTAGGCGTCTGCTGCTGGATCGTCAGCTTGCCCCCAAAGCTGGAACAGCAGCAGCTGGCCCGCCAGTGTAGGCGGAGGGAGGAGCGCCAAGCTTCCACTCCTATGCCTCAGAGCCCAGCAGGAGAGCCCCCCCGCGTCCCCTGCTGTAGGCGGCCGTCCTAGGCGTCTGCTGCTGGATCGTCAGCTTGCCCCCAAAGCTGGAACAGCAGCAGCTGGCCCGCCGCCTGTAGGGACGACGACGCTGGGACATCCAGGCGTGTACACCAACACCTGGGCCGGGGCGTCCCCCAGCGTCCGCTGGGCCACCAGCTGGTTCCCGAGCAGGGAGGTGGCCGCAAGACCAGGTTCCCGCGTGAACTGTAGGGGCAACAGGGGGCCGCCCGCCCCCCCGTATCCTCCAGCCCAGGCAGGGCGCAGCCAGCTGTGGCGTCAGCACTGGGCCCCCAAACAGGGCCCGTAGGAGCTGGAACACGGATGGGGCACAAGGCCGGGGAGGTAGGGGGGGGGGGCCGGGGAGGGGTGGCTCGGGGGGGGCAAGGACCACAAGGGGCACAGGGGCCCAGTAAAGCAGCAAGGCACTGAACTAGCCCGGGGGGCATGCCGCTGGGCACACGGCTAACGGACAATCCTAGCCTGGGAGGTGGCCACGCTCATTGTGCGAACCGCAGGCGGGGCCATACCTGAGGTCCTGTTGCGGGCCCGACGCCCCAGGAGGGTCGCTCTGGGAAGTTGATATGGGCCTCCAAGGGGCAGGTCCAATACAGCGGGGGCCGCAGCTGCTGGTGTTGAGTCCATATTGTGGTCTGCAGGCTTCTGTTTCGTGTGGAGCGTACCGTAGCTGTGTAGAAGTGAGAGGGAAACTCGATGAAGATTGATTGATGAAGATTAAGCCACCCAAAAGGTGGCACGGGCATGAATAGCCCGTAAGTGGTGGCCCTTTTGAGCCATTACCAGTATCAAGAGATGATACTGGAGATCTGTGGAGGCGCAACTGCGCCCTGCGTGACGGGAGATGTCTCCCGGACCAAATGGTGACCAAATGGTCTGGGAAACTCCTTGTGCGTTTGCTTAAATGTGCGCCCCCCCCCCCACGGCGCGCGCAGCTCTCACAGAGCGCTGCGTAATTGTTTTCGCCTCCCAGAATTCCCCCGCTTAATTTAAATTATGCAGGGGCCATTTGATATCCCCAGAGTCAAACTTAATCTGTGTAAACACACTATGTCAATAAAGGGACCCAGTCTATGGAACTCACTCCCTATTGAATTGAAAAGCTGTCCAACTTGTGCGTCATTCAAAAACAATACTAAAAAGTACCTAATTTCATCTTCATAGTTTTTCACCTTTTGCCTTAAAATTGCACTGTATCTATTGCTACCCAATCTCCCAACCTTTATGTACCCAATCCGAACATCTTTACCACTGTGATCATTGCTGTCTTCTTATATGTGCTGCCAATCTGCTGTATGGTGTTTAATAATCTTGTTTATCTGTATCTATTGCTACCCAGTCTCCCAATCTTTATGTACCCAATCTGAACATCTTTACCATTGTGATCATTGCTGTCTTATATGTGCTGTCAATCTGCTGTATGGTGTCTATTAATCTTGTTTAAATTACCAATCAAGCTGTCAATGTAACCAATCAGAGCTTTAATATACCAATGTGCTTTAATATACTTACTAAGCTGTCTCATCTCATTTTTCTCTTGCAATGTATTTGTTATCATTTATCAATTCTGATAGAAATTACCTACTTAAAATTATCTGTTAGATTAAGAACCTGCCCGAAACGCTGTGCGTACTAGTGGCTTTACAAAATTGTAAATACTGTACTATTCAATGTATTCTCTCAAAGCCAATGTACCTTCTTGTATATATATAAATAAATAAATAAATAAATAAATAAATATATTATTCTGATCTGCTTTTGTGTCAAAACTTCTTCAAATTACCTGTAAACGTTTGTGTTGATTTTACTGTAATTATTTTACTTAAAATTATCTGTATCTGTAAAGAAAAGCTATAAAATTCCTGCTAACATTTTTTATCAATTTTACTGTTAATTTATCAAAAAAAATTCTGTTAGTTTAAAGACTTACCCGAAACGCTACCTATGCGTGCTAGTGGCTTTACAAGAATGTTAATTCAACTTATTTTCTATATTCTCTGTTAACCTCCAGTGTAACTTCTTGTATATAAATAAATAAAAATAAAATAATAAAATAACAAAACTATTTATGATGGGTTCAAGCGACGATTGAGTAATGCGCAAAGCGTCCCTCACCTGTGACGTCACAGCGTCAGCCGCCGCCAGTATCAACAAAGCGGCCGTTTTGTGGTCCTGCGTGCAGTCAGCGAGAGGACAAACGCTTCATGCAATCAGGCAAATATTATCGTAAGTAAACATTTATATTTTATTATATTATTAGATTCTGGTGCTGGCTATAGTGCTGGTGTATTGAGAGGTGAGGGGCAGTGCTGGTGTATTGAGAGGTGAGGGGCAGTGTTGGTGTATTGAGAGGTGAGGACCAGTGCTGGTGTCTTGAGAGGTGAGGGCCAGTGCTGGTGTATTGAGAGGTGAGGGGCAGTGCTGGTGTCTTGAGAGGTGAGGGGCAGTGTTGGTGTATTGAGAGGTGAGGACCAGTGCTGGTGTATTGAGAGGTGAGGGCCAGTGCTGGTGTCTTGAGAGGTGAGGGCCAGTGCTGGTGTATTGAGAGGTGAGGGGCAGTGCTGGTGTATTGAGAGGTGAGGGCCAGTGGTGGTGTATTGAGAGGTGAGGGGCAGTGTTGGTGTATTGAGAGGTGAGGGCCAGTGGTGGTGTATTGAGAGGTGAGGGCCAGTGGTGGTGTATTGAGAGGTGAGGGCCAGTGGTGGTGTATTGAGAGGTGAGGGCCAGTGCTGGTGTATTGAGAGGTGAGGGGCAGTGCTGGTGTATTGAGAGGTGAGGGCCAGTGCTGGTGTATTGAGAGGTGAGAGCCAGTGCTGGTGTATTGAGAGGTGAGGGCAGTGCTGGTGTATTGAGAGGTGAGGGCCAGTGCTGGTGTATTGAGAGGTGAGGGCCAGTGCTGGTGTATTGAGAGGTGAGGGGCAGTGCTGGTGTATTGAGAGGTGAGGGCCAGTGCTGGTGTATTGAGAGGTGAGGGCCAGTGGTGGTGTATTGAGAGGTGAGGGCCAGTGCTGGTGTATTAAGAGGTGAGGGGGAGTGGTGGTGTATTGAGAGGTGAGGGGCAGTGGTGGTGTATTGAGATGTGAGGGCCAGTGCTGGTGTATTGAGAGGTGAGGGGCAGTGGTGGTGTATTGAGAGGTGAGGGGCAGCGCTGGTGTATTGAGAGGTGAGGGCCAGTGCTGGTGTGTTGAGAGGTGAGGGCCAGTGGTGGTGTATTAAGAGGTGAGGGGGAGTGGTTGTGTATTGAGAGGTGAGGGCCAGTGCTGGTGTATTGAGAGGTGAGGGCCAGTGCTGGTGTATTGAGAGGTGAGGGGCAGTGCTGGTGTAATAAGAGGTGAGGGGCAGTGCTGGTGTATTGAGAGGTGAGGGCCAGTGCTGGTGTATTGAGAGGTGAGGGCCAGTGCTGGTGTATTAAGAGGTGAGGGGGAGTGGTGGTGTATTGAGAGGTGAGGGGCAGTGGTGGTGTATTGAGATGTGAGGGCCAGTGCTGGTGTATTGAGAGGTGAGGGGCAGTGGTGGTGTATTGAGAGGTGAGGGGCAGTGGTGGTGTATTGAGAGGTGAGGGGCAGTGCTGGTGTATTGAGAGGTGAGGGGCAGCGCTGGCGTAATAAAGAGGTGAGGGGCAGTGCTGGTGTATTGAGGGGCAGTGCTGGCATAATAAGAGGTGAGGGGCAGTGCTGGTATATTAAGAGGCGAGGGGCAGTGCTGGTGTATTGAGAGGTGAGGGGCAGCGCTGGCGTAATAAGAGGTGAGGGGCAGTGCTGGTGTAATAAGAGGTGAGGGTCAGTACTGGTATATTAAGAGGCGAGGGGCAGTGCTGGTGTATTGAGAGGTGAGGGGCAGTGCTGGTGTATTGAGAGGTGAGGGGCAGTGCTGGTGTATTGAGAGGTGAGGGGCAGTGCTGGTGTATTGAGAGGTGAGGGGCAGTGCTGGTGTATTGAGAGGTGAGGGCAGTGCTGGTGTATTGAGAGGTGAGGGGCAGTGCTGGTGTATTGAGAGGTGAGGGGCAGTGCTGGTGTATTGAGAGGTGAGGGCCAGTGCTGGTGTATTGAGAGGTGAGGGCCAGTGCTGGTGTATTAAGAGGTGAGGGGCAGTGCTGGTGTATTGAGTGGTGAGGGCCAGTGCTGGTGTATGAAAAGGCGAGGTACTGTGCTGCACATACAGAGTATAAAAACAGCATAATATTTTAATCAAAAGCAGGGTTTCCTAATGGCTCCTTGAGACTTATGTGCAAAGTACTTAACCCAGTTATAAGTTCCAAGTCATGTGTGTTGTATTATTAAACATCTCTTTAGAAAGCTGATTTATGTTATTTCTTAGTGTTCACTACTACTAGGTAATGATAAATATATATCTCACTGATATATTATTAATTATATTCAGTTATTACAGATGATTTTGATGCTGCAAACCGGAGATGCATAGCTGCGGAAGACACGTCTGAAGTGGAAACTTAAAACGAAGCTTCAGATATGAAGCAAAGAATGCCAAGAATAACGAATGTAAGCATTGAAAACCTAGTTCAGTAATGAAAAAATTCACAAAATTGACATACTGTGCATTATTTCATCTCATTGTCAATCATATTTAATGATTTTTGTTTATGGAGTAATCTTTGCTATGTTGATAGTGCTCGTTGTGTGTCTGCAGGTGCATTCATTGTGTGTATGATGCCTGGTGTTAAAAAATTATTTTTTACTCGTTCATGCTCTCATTTAGACGTTTGGCCTCGATGAGGTTCAGTCTTGTGACTGGTGTGACACGTTTCTGTTGAAATGTAGTCTTTTCGAGACTACATTTCAAATATTACCTAACATACATGGCTACTCCCTCTCCTTGTCTAATATATCTATCTGTGTGAAATAGATTAAATCCATTTATTTCATATTCAGCTAATAGTTCTCTATTTCTACATTCATCCATTTTTTGGTAAGTGCAATAATATGTATTGTTTCATTGCAGATATGAGATTCCAGATCGTTCCAGATTTCCGAAGTAATGAAACGCACACCATACAGGCTTGGTGGATCTAGGTGCAAGGTAAAATAATTTATTTACTTGTACAGTATATATTTTTAGCTAATTATCAGTATATAAAACCATAGTTTATCAGTGTCAAAGACACAATTACATCTTGCTCATAAATACTATTATATACCTCACTTGTGGTAACATATACACACATTAAGTGTATTATGTAGCATTCTGTAATCAACTGATTTTCAGAGCTGCTCATTACAAAATACTCTTTAAAAAAGTTTTTCTTAACCCTTCAATTGCGCATCGCATCATATGATGCGTTGACCGACTTGCAGAAATTGCGCGTCGCATCATATGATGCGTTGGAGTACTACGCAAGATTTAAACGGCCCGCGGATACACGGGGTTCACCACACCTTCATCAGGGCTCTTGTAAACAGACGCCATTTTTAAAAAAATCGTGGGCCAAACTCCCGGGTGTTAGGGGCCTCAGTATCGAGTAAGCTACCAAGCCTGACGCACGCAGCATGAGCTCACAGCACTGCTGTTCAGCTTGTGACCACAGCATCGCCTAAAAATGCCATAATATACTTGTTCATACTATTATGTAGCGATAATATTATTACAGAAGACCCCTGACTGTGATAACTGACCATGGGTCTGATAATAAGAGGATTGTGATGATATTTAGCGCTGTGCTCCATGGAGGGAGAGTATGCTGTGGGAGGGAGGGTGGTGGCGTTGTTATCTGACTGTGTGTGGCCACCTTTTATTGACTGCACTCACCATACCAGCTTAGTGGTTCGTTATGGTGAACACAAATGTAGATACTTATATATAACGTGTGTATAGAGAGTATAAACAGCAAGAGTAGGAGGTTGGGAGCCGCCATTTTGGTGAGAGGAGCGTCGTCTGCAGGAATTATCGTGTTGTTTACTGGTGATCACGTCTTTGGGCACCATACCAGTTTACTTGTACAAGTTTGGTGAATAAAACTGGTAGATATTTATATATAATGTGTGTATATAGCGTAATAAC
>WNGS01069516.1:31161-44306 GCA_020271785.1 Procambarus virginalis | reverse complement strand
TTGTTGAAAGGGAGAGATGTGTGATGGGGGAATGTTTGCGGAAGATGGAGAAGGGGGTATTTAGAACGTTAGGTAGAGAGAGGGGGGGCAACTAAGGTGCATCATTGAAAAGCAAATGAGCATCATTGCAGTAGCAGGAGCCACGCACATCTTTAGCCTGCGTTGTTGAGACATTGTCAATTAAGCGGTGTCCAATAACAGTATCTTCGGTATTTTCAACAATACCTTTAAAAATACTAGAAATTTGAAGATATAATCCAGATATTAATCCCCTTGTGTGCAACAGCTTCAAGCTCAACAAGTGGCAATATAAAATAGAGAACAGGCGATTGTTTTTTTGCTCATAGTGTAATAAACACCCATTGGCCCACCCACACCCTGAAGCCGTAAATGCCAACACATTACTTCCGTTTAAAATTAAGCCGGAAAAATCCTCAGGTACGTGGAGGATGAGGGAGGCCTTTGAGCAACCCCGACTTCCTGCCCCGTCGAGACCATCTGTGGTCGCCCTCAGCCAAATTCATGTAAAACTATGTAGTGTGTATTAAATATTTTGATTTATTATTTGCAGGATTTAGCTGTTAGCTCTTGACCCCGCCTTTCTAAGCATTGGTTGTCTAACGTACCGACTCTCGACCTTCTTTTCCTCCATCATATCAAACAACATATTTTTTATCTAACACACTACACACCACACCACACACACACACACACAACACACCACACACACACACCCCACACACACACACACACACACACACACACACACACACACACACACACACAGCCCCAGATGCAGCCTGTAGCAGCTTTCTAACTTCCAAGTTCCTATTTACTGCAAGGTGAATAGGAGCATTAGTGTGTGTATGTTTGTGTGTGTGTGTGTGTGTGTGTGTGTACGTGTACTCACCTATTTGTGCTTGAGGGGTTTGAGCTTTGGCTCACTTGGTCCCGCCTCTCAACTGTCATCAACTGGTGTACAGATTCCTGAGCCTACTGGGCTCTATCATATCTACATTTGAAACTGTGTTATGGAGTCAGCCCTCCACCACATCACTGCCTAATGCATTTCATCTGTTAACTACTCTGACACTGAAAAAGTTCTTTCTAACGTCCAAGTGGCTCATTTGGTACTAAGTTTCCACCTGTGTCCCCTTGGTTCGCGTACAACCCGTGATAAACAGTTTATCTTTAAGTACCCTATCATTTGCTCTGAGAATTTTGTAGGAGTAGAGCATGCTCTTCTCCTTACCTATCTGTCTTGCCAGTGGTCGTGAGGTGCATTTCCTGAGCCTGTCCGCTGTAACCTCATGCCTCTTAGATCTGGGAGCCAAGTGGGCATACCACAGAATGTTTCAAGCTTCGTCCTTGAGCTTGACAAGGTGTGTACTCACTTAATTGTGCTTGCGGGGCTTGAGCTCTGGCTCTTGTGGTCCCGCTCTCAACCGTCAATCAACAGGTGTACAGTTCCTGAGCCTAATGGCCTCTATCATATCTACACTTGAAACTGTGCATGGAGTCAGCCTCCACCACACATTACTTCCTAATGCATTCCATTTGTCAACCACTCGGACACTCTAAAAAGTTCTTTCTAATATCTCTGTGGCTCATTGGGCACTCAGTTTCCACCTGTGTCCCTTGTGTTAATAAGCCGTCTTACCGTGTCGATTCCCTTGAGAATCTTGAATGTGGTGATCACATGTCCCCCCTAACTCTTCTGTTTTCCAAGGAAGTGAGGTTAATTTCCCGTAGTCTCTCCTCGTAGCTCATATCAATACTTGCTGGTTATGCGCATTTAATTAATTATCCCACGCTGTTTTCCTTCTATGGGCAGATTCGATTGTGTTTGTACCCTGTATAATGTTTAAGATCCTCATTTTTTGCCGTATCTGAGTACCAGGAATTTATCACCGTTAAACATCATGTTATTTTCTGCTGCCCAATCGAAAAACTTTGTTTAATATCTGTTTGTAGTTTATCAATGTCTTTCAGCAGAGGTAATTTTCATGCTCATTTTTGTATCATCTGCAAAGGATGACACGAAGCTGTGACTTGTGTTTTTGTCTATATCTGATATGAGAATAAGGAACAGTAGTGGTGCAAGGACTGTACCTTGAGGAGCTTTTTACTGCGCTCGGACTCGATTTTACTTGATTGACTGTTACTCTTTGTGTTCTCTTTCGACAGGAAATTGAGTATCCAGCATCCTACCTTTACCAGTTATACCATTGACCTCATTTTGTGTGCAATCACCCATGGTCACATTTGTCGAAGCCTTGTGCAAAATCAGTGTATCGCCATGATTTATCAGATACGATATGATATGATATGGCATTAGATGCTATGGAAGACAAACAAAACGCTGATGTAATTTACACAGATTTCGCAAAAGCTTTTGATAAATGTGACCATGGTGTTATTGCCCATAAAATGCGCTCAAAAGGAATTACCGGAAAAGTAGGCAGATGGATCTACAATTTCCTGACCAACAGAACCCAATGTGTAATAGTCAACAAAATAAAATCCAACCCGTCAACCGTTAAGAGCTCAGTCCCCCAGGGTACTGTGCTTGCTCCAGTACTTTTTCTCATCCTCATATCGGACATAGACAAGAGCACAACCTATAGCACTGTATCATCCTTTGCAGATGACACTAGGATCTTCATGAGAGTAGGCAACATAGAGGACACGGCGAACCTCCAGTCAGATGTAGATCAGGTCTTTCTATGGGCTACAGAAAATAATATGGTGTTTAACGAAGACAAGTTCCAGCTCATGCGCTATGGAAAAAATGAAAATATAAAAACGGAAACCACGTACAAAACTCAGGCAAATCATAACATAGAACGAAAAGCAATGTAAAGGATCTGGGTGTACTCATGTCGGAAGACCTTACCTTTAAAGACACAATATAAGTAGCCGTCACAACTGCAAGAAAAATGACAGGTTGGATAACAAGAACTTTTCACACTAGAGATGCTATACCGATGATGACACTTTTCAAAACGCTTGTGCTCTCTAGAGTGGAGTACTGCTGCACAATGACAGCCCCTTTCACTGCTGGTGAAATTGCTGACCTGGAGAGCGTGCAGAGATCCTTTACTGCTAGAATCCACTCGGTAAAACATCTAAACTATTGGGACCGACTAAAGAGCCTAAATCTGTATTCCCTTGAGCGCAGGCGGGAGAGATACATAATAATTTACACGTGGAAAATATTAGAGGGGCTGGTCCCAAACCTGCACACAGAAATACATCACATGAGACCAGAAGACATGGCAGGATGTGCAGAATACCCCCGTTGAAAAGCAGAGGTGCAACTGGTACTCTGAGAGAGAACTCTATCAACATCAGAGGCCCGAGACTGTTCAACACGCTTCCACTACACATAAGGGACATAACTGGCAAACCCCTCACAGTGTTCAAGAGAGAACTGGATAGCACCTCCAAAGGATACCTGATCAACCAGGCTGTGACTCATACGTCAGGCTGCGAGCAGCCGCGTCCAACAGCCTGGTTGATCAGTCCAGCAACCAGGAGGCCTGGTCGATGACCGGCCGCGGGGACGATAAGCCCCGGAAGCACCTCAAGGTATCCTCAAGGTAAGGTTACGACATCTGCATTATGTTTTTCCTCTAATGCCTCAGTGATTTTGTCATAGTGGTCAAGTAGCTGTGAGAGGCAAAATCTTCCTGCTGTAAATCCATGTTGGCCTGGATTGTGGAGGTCATTGGTTTCCATGAATCTAGTGATCTAACTGTGTGTGGGTGTGTCAGAGAGAGAGAGAGAGAGAGAGAGAGGAGAGAGAGAGAGAGAGAGAGAGAGAGAGAGAGAGAGAGAGAAGAGAGAGAGACGAGAGAGACGGAGAGAGAGAGGAGAGAAGGAGAGAGGAGGAGAGAAGATGGGAGAGAGAGAGAGAAGATAGGAGAGAGAGAGAGAGAGGGGGGGGGAAAGGTTCATCTTAACAGACCAAGAGAATTGGTAGCATTTAGTTTTAGCGACCTGACAATTTGCTTAGAAAATTTTAAATGTATGAAGACTAACTAATATATACCTACATTATATATATAAGTTTTGTGATGTACACGTTTTCTTGAGAGTGTGGGTTTAAATCAAATAATTGGCAACGCGATTGAAAAATACACTATAGAATTATTTCACACCTTACAATCAGATGGAGTTGGTGGACTGGTCAGTGTCTGCTGACCTCACATGGTTCAGTTGTTGGTCGACCTGGGCGGTGTAGACATACTACTGCTCTTGCTTGTCACGCATTACAAGTTTCCCAGAGTTTTGTAACAAACTTTCCTAATTTCCTGTGACGTTTTGTGCAACAATATTGAAAAATGGCATACGCTGTGCACGATGAATGTGCACTTTACGTTGGTGAAGTGGAAGACACAAATGAAGTGGAAGACGAAGATAAAGTGAAAGACGGAAATGTGGAAGGCAACATTTTAGAACAATGTGTATGTTCTGGATGCCACAAGGAGGTGAGATCGTCAGATCATGCAATTCTGTGTGCAATATGCCAACAATGGAGGCATAGACAATGTGGTACTGGAGTTTCTAGTGAAAAATACCATCGTTTACGTGAATCAAAATTAGAGGAAACAAATTTCCTCTGGTGCTGTCCTGATTGCTCTACACTTACATTGTATGAAGATGAGAACACGACCAGAGAGATAAATTTAGCAGAAGAAGTAACAAGTAAGTACGAAGCATCCTTCACGGTAGACCTTCCGATAGAGAATGTCGCTGTTGTCCAGGACACGTCTATCCGAGACGAATTAATACCATCAACTCTGTCACAAGACGCCCCTCTTACCTGGGAGATAATTCCAACAGGCACGAGGCGTGGGAAACCAAGACTACATAATAGTCACAGATATACATATACTATACGCAAGGAAACGGATTTAGCGACTACTGGTGGTGCAGTATTCGACAGAAGAGCAACCGTTGCTTTGCCACAGTCATCCAATATGGAAAGGATTTCAAGCAAGGAGCCAATTGTCACAATCATTTGGGTGATCCAGGTGCTCTAGCAACGACCAAGGTTACTGTAGCTGCCAAGGAGCGCTGCAAAGCAAATCCCTTAATTTCAGCAGCATCTGTGGTAGAGGAAGAGCTCATGAGTTTCAAGGAGACCCATATCAATGCCCACCAACTTCCAAATCCAGCATACATCGTCAGGACAGCAAACCGAATTCGCCAGGCTTCCCGGCCTCAACATCCTCAGGCATTGGACTTCAGCCTGGTGACAGAAACCATCCCTGCTGGCTTCCTAAAAAAAGACATTACAATATATGACAAGCTAGACGGTGACGTGTGTGCCAGACATATCATATTGGCCACGGACAGTCAGCTGCGCCTACTCAAGGATGCCAAGGTCTGGTATATAGACGGCACCTTTAAAGTGGTCAGGAGACCCTTCACTCAGCTACTATCAATTCACGCCTTCCTCCGCTCAGGGGATCACTTAAAACAAGTCCCCTAATGTTCGCCTTAATGACCGGTAAATCTAAAGGCGACTATACCATGCGGTAAGCACGTTATTGTAACTTCCTTAGTTATCATATAATAATAATATTAATAATAATAATAATAACAATAATAATAATAATTAAGGGCGAAGAAAAGACCCAATACATGTGTGTGTGTGTGTGTGTGTGTGTGTGTACTCACCTAGTTTGTACTCACCTAGTTGTGCTTGCGGGGGTTGAAGCTCTGGCTTTGGTCCCGCCTCTCAACCGTCAATCAACAGGTGTACAGTTTCCTGAAGAGAGAGAGAGAGTGTGGTGTGTTGTGTTGTGTGTGTGTGTGTGTGTGTGTGTTGTGTGTGTGTGTGTGTGGGTGTGTGTGTGTGTGTGTGTGTGCTATTAAACCCAATTTTGGGACGAATTGTCATTTATCAAGGTGCTGTTAAACAACATTCTGAACAAAGTTTGCAAGTGCTTACATTTATATGTTTGGCAGAGTGGCTCACTTGGCGTCCATCATTAGATAATAATAATAATAATAATAATAATAATATTATTTGATTGTGTCGGGGGACAGGCAGCCAATATATATATATATATATATATATATATTATATATATATATATATATAGATAGCTATATATATATATATATATATATTATATAGTAATATACTATATCTATATATATATAATATATATATATATATATATATATATATATATATATATATTATAATATATATTAGTAGTATTTTGGTAGCAGTCTTTCCTGTAGACATATATTATTAAATATGACCGAAAAAGTAAGATTAATAACTCTAACACGAATTTTCTCTATGTTTCTTATATTTCTTTTCACTGTTGATGGTAACTGAAAAATCAATTCTCCAAAATGCATTGTATTTAAATAAAAATGATTTTTGGAGAATTGAATTGATTGAAATCAATTCTCCAAAATTCATTTTGAATGATTTTTCATTTTCATTTTCATTTTCATGAAATTCATTTTGAATGACAAAAATGATTTTTGGAGAATTGAATTGATTGAAATCAATTCTCCAAAATTCATTTTTATTTAAATATAAATGAATTTTGGAGAATTGATTTTTCATTTACCATCAACAGTGAAAAGAAATATAAGAAAATAGAGAGAAAATTCGTGTTAGAATTATTAATCTTACTTTTATATATATATAGTTATACCTGGCTAACTCGTGGGTATCTATTTACTGCTAGGTTAACAGGCTTATTAGGTGATATAAAACGCGCCCAATAATTGCTGTCTCGCCTGGATTTCAAACATGGAATTAATCTCGACTATGAAGCGAGAATGTATCCGATTGTCTTGCAGATTATGACAGTGGTAGTAAAATATAAATAACAATGGTTTTGATTTTCTTGTCGTGTTAGTTTAGTTCATTAAAAATATAACACATACCTGTCCTGAGAGCGGCAGTGGGAACGGTATAGGGGGGGGGATATTAATTAGGTCATAAATATGGTGGCATTATTAAATAAGTACCTAATTTTGCTACCAGATGTTTTGTAAGTACTGTTCAGTGTGATTTAATTTTTCCATCCTATTTGTACGTTTCAGGTGATCGAGTCCCTCAAGACAATAATGATCGGACAAGAGCTTGAAGTAGAAGAGGTGGTGATGGATTTCGAGGTTGCTTTGTGGGGTGTAGTGAGAGAGCTGTTACCAGCTGTACACATTCACGGCTGCACATTCACTGGACCAAGCAGTTTGGCGAAAGGTTCAAGAATTTGGGCTGGCAGCTGCTTACATGGAATACGGCCAGGTGTATAGCCTAGTAAAAATTTACTAGCCTTGCCATACTTAATCTCAAAATAAACAATACCCAAATTTGTAACAAATTAGATGGCAAATTCCTTGGCATTCTCATTGACCACAAGCTGAATTTCCGGGGACACATACTAAATATATCTAAAAAAGTTTCAAAAACTGTTGGCATTCTTTCTAAGATCAGATATTATGTACCCCGCCCTGCCCTGGTGACTCTCTATTACTCCCTCATCTATCCATATCTCAATTATGGTATTTGTGCTTGGGGTTTCTACTACCAAAATCATTTACGTCCTCTAATCACTCAACACAAAGCTGCTATTAGGACAATATCCAACTCTGGCCCCAGACATCATTCGGTACCCCTACTCAAATCTCTGAATATGTTAGACATTAAGTCACTTCACATTTCTCATGTGTTTTATACATATATAAAACGCTGAACTGTAATGCCAATCCTGACCTCAAAAGCTTCATAGAAGGTTGTAACAGAACCCATAAGCACCACACCAGACATAAATACAGTTTTGATATTCCTAGAGTACGACTTAATCTAACTAGAAATGCTTTACAAATCAAGGGACCCAGAATGTGGAATGACCTTCCCAACCATGTTAAAGAATGTGCCTCTCTCAACCAGTTTAAGAGAAAAACTAAGAAATACCTAATAAATTCCCTGTAAACCTGCCTTACCCCTCTATTGTCAACCAATGTCTGTTTTTGTTTTAAATGACGCTGTTTTGTCGACCGAATTGCATTTGTGCTGCTTTTTCAGCCATGTTCCCCCCTTCTTAACTGTTTTGTTTTTCTCACTCATTTTATTCCTTATACTCAATTAGTCTTAAGCCTTAGTCATTTAAGTTTTTCATGCCCGAAACGCTTTGCGTAATAGTGGCTTTAGGCATTGTATGTACTAGCCCTATCTATTAACTCCATCACTCTGTACAATCTCTTTTTATGTATGTACCTTACCTAAATAAACATTTGATTTGATTTTGATTTTGATTTTGATTTTGACTTACCGAAGCGCCACATAAGTAAGGCGTTTACTGAATTAGAAAAGTCGGCTAGTAGTTCACCCTTAACGACACAGTTAACCAGTTACATAAAAAATACGTGGCTGTGCAACAGTGTGTGGGAACTGGGGAACTGGTGATCATTCAAACGACTGGTGAGGACCAACAATGACGTAGAAGGCTGGCACCAGCGTCTGAATCAAAGGGCAGTGAGGGCAACTTGGCTTTATATATTTAATCCCTTTACTGTACCGTGAGGCGTCCCTTGTAACCTTGCAATACCAGCTGGTTTCTGAGTTAAAGCTAAAGTCCAGTCGCCGCAAGGGCAATAAGGAAAAACAAGAACATTTATGGAAACTTTGGGACCGTTACGAGGAAAAACAGATAAGCACCTCACAGTTCCTTAAGGAATGTTCACGTTTTATCCCAGGAAGTTCCTAAACTAGCATTAGAAAAAAACAGTAATGGTTGTTATTTTACTTAAGTTAGTTGTAATGATAATGTAAAAATAGCCACTATTCACTGAGTATTCTCAGTGAATATCCTATCCTTCGGGGGCGCCTTGTTTCTAAACGTGTTAGTCTTAAATCCTTTAATCTCAAATCTTGCTACAATGTACCTCTTAATTAATATATGTTATGTACTCTCGCAACCCAATGTACCTTCTTGTATATAAATAAATAGATTTAAACTGTAAGGGGGTATGGTTTGCACCTTGCTATTATAATAATGGAAAAAAATGGAAGAAAAAAATGGAAATAATGGAAAAATAATGGAAGAAAAATAATGGAAAAAATAAGCGCTAATTATATAACAAGTGCCATGTATTAATGGCAGCGAACAACAGCGAACACAAACCAGCGCATATACGAACGGAATGGAACCCAATGTACCTTCTTGTATATAAATAAATAGATTTAAACTGTAAGGGGGTATGGTTTGCACCTTGCTATTATAATAATGGAAAAATAATGGAAGAAAAATGGAAATAATGGAAAAATAATGGAAGAAAAATAATGGAAAAAATAAGCGCTAATTATATGACCAAGTGCCATGTTAATGGCAGCGAACAACAGCGAACACAAACCAGCGCTATACGAACGGAATGGTTTGTAAGTACAAATTCCTCAGTGAACGAAGTTGTTCTAGCCCGTAAACGAAATTGCAGTAGACGACTTGACCAGTCCCCGTTTCCAACTGGGGTTGGATATCAACAAGCGGCCGTTTTGTGGTCCTGCGTGCAGTCAGCGAGGGAGGACAAAACGCTTCATGCAATCAGGCAAATATTATCGTAAGTAAACACTTATATTTTATATTTATTAGATTCTGGTGCTGGCTATAGTGCTGGTGTATTGAGAGGTGAGGGCAGTGGTGGTGTATTGAGAGGTGAGGGGCAGTGTTGGTGTATTGAGAGGTGAGGGCCAGTGGTGGTGTATTGAGAGGTGAGGGCCAGTGGTGGTGTATTGAGAGGTGAGGGCAGTGCTGGTGTATTGAGAGGTGGCCAGTGCTGGTGTATTGAGAGGTGAGGGCCGTGCTGGTGTATTGAGAGGTGAGGGGCAGTGCGGTGTATGAGATTGAGAGGTGAGGGCCAGTGCTGGTGTATTGAGAGGTGAGGGCCAGTGCTGGTGTATTGAGAGGTGAGGGGCAGTGCTGGTGTATTGAGAGGTGAGGGCCAGTGCTGGTGTATTGAGAGGTGAGGGCCAGTG
Organism: Procambarus virginalis; assembly: GCA_020271785.1. Taxonomy (NCBI): domain Eukaryota; kingdom Metazoa; phylum Arthropoda; class Malacostraca; order Decapoda; family Cambaridae; genus Procambarus; species Procambarus virginalis. The sequence continues at coordinate 34,291 of WNGS01069516.1, read as the reverse complement.
CTGGTGTATTGAGAGGTGAGGGCCAGTGCTGGTGTATTGAGAGGTGAGGGCCAGTGGTGGTGTATTGAGAGGTGAGGGCCAGTGCTGGTGTATTGAGAGGTGAGGGGAGTGGTAGGTGGAGGGGGAGTGGTGGTGTATTGAGAGGTGAGGGGCAGTGGTGGTGTATTGAGAGTGAGGGCCAGTGTGGTGTATGAGAGGTGAGGGGCAGTGGTGGTGTATTGAGAGGTGAGGGGCAGCGCTGGTGTATTGAGAGGTGAGGGCAGTGCTGGTGTGTGAGAGGTGAGGGCCAGTGGTGTGTATTAAGAGGTGAGGGCCAGTGCTGGTGTATTGAGAGGTGAGGGCCAGTGCTGGTGTATTGAGAGGTGAGGGCCAGTGCTGGTGTATTGAGAGGTGAGGGGCAGTGCTGGTGTAATAAGAGGTGAGGGGCAGTGCTGGTGTATTGAGAGGTGAGGGCCAGTGCTGGTGTATTGAGAGGTGAGGGCCAGTGCTGGTGTATTAAGAGGTGAGGGGGAGTGGTGGTGTATTGAGAGGTGAGGGGCAGTGGTGGTGTATTGAGATGTGAGGGCCAGTGCTGGTGTATTGAGAGGTGAGGGGCAGTGGTGGTGTATTGAGAGGTGAGGGGCAGTGGTGGTGTATTGAGAGGTGAGGGGGCAGCGCTGGCGTAATAAAGAGGTGAGGGCAGTGCTGGTGTATTGAGGGGCAGTGCTGGCATAATAAGAGGTGAGGGGCAGTGCTGGTATATTAAGAGGCGAGGGGCAGTGCTGGTGTATTGAGAGGTGAGGGGCTGCGCTGGGCGTAATAAGAGGTGAGGGCAGCAGTGCTGGTGTAATAAGAGGTGAGGGTCAGTACTGGTATATTAAGAGGCGAGGGCAGTGCTGGTGTATGAGAGGTGAGGGCAGTGCTGGTGTATTGAGAGGTGAGGGGCAGTGCTGGTGTGTATGAGAGGTGAGGGGCAGTGCTGGTGTATTGAGAGGTGAGGGGCAGTGCTGGTGTATGGAGAGGTGAGGGGCAGTGCTGGTGTATGGAGAGGTGAGGGGCAGTGCTGGTGTATGAGAGGTGAGGGCCAGTGCTGGTGTATTGAGAGGTGAGGGCCAGTGCTGGTGTATTAAGAGGTGAGGGGCAGTGCTGGTGTATTGAGTGGTGAGGGCCAGTGCTGGTGTATGAAAGGCGAGGTACTGTGCTGCACATACAGAGTATAAAAACAGCATAATATTTTAATCAAAAGCAGGGTTTCCTAATGGCTCCTTGAGACTTATGTGCAAAGTACTTAACCCAGTTATAAGTTCCAAGTCATGTGTGTTGTATTATTAAACATCTCTTTAGAAAGCTGATTTATGTTATTTCTTAGTGTTCACTACTACTAGGTAATGATAAATATATATCTCACTGATATATTATTAATTATATTCAGTTATTACAGATGATTTTGATGCTGCAAACCGGAGATGCATAGCTGCGGAAGACACGTCTGAAGTGGAAACTTAAAACGAAGCTTCAGATATGAAGCAAAGAATGCCAAGAATAACGAATGTAAGCATTGAAAACCTAGTTCAGTAATGAAAAAATTCACAAAATTGACATACTGTGCATTATTTCATCTCATTGTCAATCATATTTAATGATTTTTGTTTATGGAGTAATCTTTGCTATGTTGATAGTGCTCGTTGTGTGTCTGCAGGTGCATTCATTGTGTGTATGATGCCTGGTGTTAAAAAATTATTTTTTACTCGTTCATGCTCTCATTTAGACGTTTGGCCTCGATGAGGTTCAGTCTTGTGACTGGTGTGACACGTTTCTGTTGAAATGTAGTCTTTTCGAGACTACATTTCAAATATTACCTAACATACATGGCTACTCCCTCTCCTTGTCTAATATATCTATCTGTGTGAAATAGATTAAATCCATTTATTTCATATTCAGCTAATAGTTTCTCTATTTTCTACATTCATCCATTTTTGGTAAGTGCAATAATATGTATTGTTTCATTGCAGATATGAGATTCCAGATCGTTCCAGATTCCGAAGTAATGAAACGCACACCATACAGGCTTGGTGGATCTAGGTGCAAGGTAAAATAATTTATTACTTGTACAGTATATATTTTTAGCTAATTATCAGTATATAAAACCATAGTTTATCAGTGTCAAAGACACAATTACATCTTGCTCATAAATACTATTATATCTCACTTGTGGTAACATATACACACATTAAGTGTATTATGTAGCATTATCTGTAATCAACTGATTTTCAGAGCTGCTCATTACAAAATACTCTTTAAAAAAGTGTTTCTAACCCTTCAATTGCGTATCGCATCATATGATGCGTTGACCGACTTGCAGAAAATTGCGCGTCGCATCATATGATGCGTTGGAGTACTACGCAAGATTTAAACGGCCCGCGGATACATGGGGTTCACCACACCTTCATCAGGGCTCTTGTAAACAGACGCCATTTTTAAAAAAAATCGTGGGCCAAACTCCCGGGTGTTAGGGCCCTCAGTATCGAGTAAGCTACCAAGCCTGACGCACGCAGCATGAGCTCACAGCACTGCTGTTCAGCTTGTGACCACAGCATCGCCTAAAAATGCCATAATATACTTGTTCATACTATTATGTAGCAATAATATTATTACAGAAGACCCCTGACTGTGATAAAACTGACCATGGGTCTGATAATAAGAGGATTGTGATGATATTTAGCGCTGTGCTCATGGAGGGAGAAGTAATGCTGTGGGAGGGAGGGTGGTGGCGTTGTTATCTGACTGTGTGTGGCCACCTTTTATTGACTGCACTCACCATACCAGCTTAGTGGTTCGTTATGGTGAACACAAATGTAGATACTTATATATAACGTGTGTATAGAGAGTATAAACAGCAAGAGTAGGAGGTTGGGAGCCGCCATTTGGTGAGAGAGAGAGTCGTCTGCAGGAATTATCGTGTTGTTTACTGGTGATCACGTCTTTGGCACCATACCAGTTTACTTGTACAAGTTTGGTGAATAAAACTGGTAGATATTTATATATAATGTGTGTATATAGCGTAATAACACCACAAGCAGTATTGTTGGAGGAGAAATATTAGTGCGTGTGTGACCTTGAGGGCGGCAGCCATCAGCTGACTGTGAGGTCC
>WNGS01069516.1:0-10323 GCA_020271785.1 Procambarus virginalis | reverse complement strand
AAGGTGGTGGAGGCCAAGACCATCAGTAGTTTCAAAGCGTTATATGACAAAGAGTGCTGGGAGAGGGACACCACGAGCGTAGCTCTCATCCTGTAACTACACTTAGGTAATTACACACACAGAGCACATAGAGGTGTCTAGACACGAAGTGGAAAAAATGCTCAAGGAGCTAAGTAAGAACAAAGCAGTTGGTCCAGATGGAGTTTCACCATGGTTCTGAGAGAATGTGCACCTGAGCTCAGCATTCCACTTCAACTGATTTTTCAGGCATCCATGTGTACAGGAGTTGTAGCTGATTGTGGAAAAAGGCTAACATAGTTCCAATCTACAAAAGTGGAAACAGGGAAGACCCCCTTAATTATAGACCTGTATCATTGACAAGTGTAATAGTCAAAATATTAGAAAAAATAATTAAAACTAAATGGGTAGAACACCTGGAGGAAAACGATATAATATCAGAAAGACAGTATGGTTTTCGATCTGGAAGATCCTGTGTAATGAACTTGCTCAGTTTTTATGATCAAGCCACAGAGATTTTACAGGAAAGAGATGGTTGGGTTGACTGCATCCAACTAGACCTAAAAAAGGCTTTCGACAGAGTTCCCCATAAGAGGTTGTTCTGGAAACTGGAACATATTGGAGGAGTGACAGGTAAGCTACTAACATGGATGAAAAATTTCCTAACTGACAGAAAAATGAGGGCCGTAATCAGAGGCAAGGTATCGGATTGGAGGAATGTTACGAGTGGAGTACCACAGGGTTCAGTTCTTGCACCGGTAATGTTCATTGTCTACATAAATGATCTACCAGTGGGAATACAGAATTACATGAATATGTTTGCTGATGATGCTAAGATAATAGGGAAGATAAGAAACCTAGATGATTGTCATGCCCTTCAAGAAGACCTGGATAAAATAAGTATATGGAGCAACACTTGGCAAATGGAATTTAATGTGAATAAATGCCATGTTATGGAATGTGGAATTGGAGAACATAGACCCCACACAACCTATAAATTACGTGAGAAATCTTTAAAGAATTCTGACAAAGAAAGGGATCTAGGGGTGGTTCTAGATAGAAAACTGTCACCTGAGGACCACATTAAGAACATTGTGCGAGGAGCCTATGCTACACTTTCTAACCTCAGAATTGCTTTTAAATATATGGAGGGAGAAATACTAAGGAAATTGTTAACGACTTTTATTAGACCAAAGCTGGAATATGCAGCAGTTGTATAGTGCCCATATCTTAAGAGCACATCAACAATCTGGAAAAGGTGCAACGACATGCCACTAAGTGGCTCCCAGAACTGAAGGACAAGAACTATGAGGAGAGGTTAGAGGCATTAAATATGCAAAAACTAGAAGATAGAAGAAAAAGAGGCGATATGATCACTACGTTCAAAATAGTAACAGGAATCGATAAAATTGATAGGGAAAAATTCCTGAGACCCGGAACTTCAAGAACAAGAGGTCATAGATTTAAACTAACGAAACAAAGCTGCCGGAGAAATATACGAAAATTCACTTTTGTAAACAGTGGTAGACGGTTGGAACAAGTTAAGTGAGAAGGTGGTGGAGGCCAAAACCGTCAGTAATTTTAAAGCATTATATGACAAAGAGTGCTGGGGAGACGGGACACCATGAACGTAGCTCTCATCCTGTAACTACTCTTAGGTAATTACACTTAGGTAATTACTAAGGTGGCGCGGGTTCGATTCCCGCACTAGGCAGAAACAAATGGGCAAAGTTTCTTTCACCCTGAATGCCCCTGTTACCTAGCAGTAAATAGGTACCTGGGAGTTAGTCAGCTGTCACGGGCTGCTTCTTGGGGTGTGTGTGTGTGTTGTGGTGAAAAAAAAAGTAGTTAGTAAAAACAGTTGATTGACAGTTGAGAGGTGGGCAGAAAGAGCAAAGCTCAACCACCGCAAACACAACTAAGTGAACTAGGTGAATACTATGACAAAATCACAGAAGCTCTAGAAGAAGAGCAAAATGCAGATGTAGTATACACAGACTTTGCAAAGGCATTCGACAAATGTGATCATGGAGTGATTGCACTCAAAATGAGGTCAATAGGAATAACTGTTAAAGTAGGATGCTGGATACTCAATTTCCTCTCGAACAGAACACAAAGGGTAACAGTCAGTCAAATAAAATCAAGTCCACACACAGTTAAAAGCTCTGTACCTCAAGGTACAGTCCTTGCAACACTGCTGTTCCTTATTCTCATATCAGATATAGATAAAAATACAAGTCTCAGCTTCGTGTCATCCTTTGCAGATGACACAAAAATCAGCATGAAAATTACCTCTGCTGAAGACATGGAAAAATTACAAGAAGATATCAACAAAGTTTTCGATTGGGCAGCAGAAAATAACATGATGTTTAAGAGCGATAAATTCCAGGTACTCAAGTACGGCAAAAATGAGGACCTGAAACATAATACAGGGTACAAAACACAATCGAATCTGCCCATATTAGGTAAACAGCATGTCAAGGATTTAGGAATAATGATGTCCGACGATGTAACGTTTAGGGAGCATAACCAAGCAAATATTGCGTCAGCCAGAAAAATGATAGGATGGATTATGAGAACTTTCAAATCCAGGGATCCCATAACATGGTTGTACTCTGCAAGTCACTGGTGTTGTCCCATCTCAAGTACTGCTCAGTTCTCACTTCCCCGTTCAGAACAGGAGAGATTGCTGAAATTGAGGGAATACAGAGAACATATACGGCACGCATAAACGCAATAAAGCACCTAAATTATTGGGATCGTCTCAAAACTCTCCAAATGTACTCACTAGAAAGGAGACGAGAGAGATACCAAATAATATACACATGGAGAATACTGGAAGGCCAGGTCCCTAATCTACACAGTAAAATTACAACGTACTAGAGTGAACGATATGGAAGAAAATGCAGAATAGAACCAGTGAAGAGCAGAGGTGCCATAGGCGCAATCAGAGCACACTGTATAAACATCAGAGGTCTGCGGTTGTTCAACGTCCTCCCAGCGAGCATCAGAAATATTGCCGTAACAACCATGGACATCTTCAAGAGAAAACTAGACTGTTTTCTAAAAGCCATTCCGGAACAACCGGGCTGTGGTGGGTATGTGGGCCTGCGGGCCGCTCCAAGCAACAGCCTGGTGGATCAAACTCTCACAAGTCAAGCCTGGCCTCGGGCCAAGCTTGGGGAGTAGAAGAACTCCCAGAACCCCATCAACCAGGTATCATCCCTGTAACTATCAGCAAAGAATACTTCATATCTGCATACAGACATGTCAATAGCAGAAATTGTATTTAAAACCTCCCACAATGCTTCAATGTCAATCCAGTCTGGAGTGTTAACAAAAAAAAACCCTGCGTTGAATGTAATGAAACCCCATTTTTCTGGGTGAGTCCCGGAGGCTCCCCTGAGCTATCCCAGGCTGATATGCTAGTGTCAGACTATGGCATCAGTCATGTGTATGGAGTTCTTAGGCCTACCGGGGACCACGGCCAGAACCGGGCCCCCTCAGAGAGGTAAGGGGAGCAGTGGCCTATAGAAGCCCCCGTGTGGTTGGAAGCATTCTATGTCTGCCATCGACTGGGACAGGCACCCAGAAAGGTAAGCGCCTCAAAACAAAACCCCTATTCTGGTTAAAATTGCTACCAAAAGCCGAACTAGTGGATAGAACTCCCCAACAGAAAAACAAGCAAACTAGTGTGACGTCACATGCCGCCGCGCCGCTGTCTGCGCAGCTCCCCCCTCCCTGGGAGGGGGAAGGGGGAGCCCCAGACCCTCCACACCGGCTACCCACACCTCAGTTCTTCAAGCTGCATGTCAAAAACGCGAAAAAAACGCTGACCGGAGGGAGGGAGGGATGCCGGGGAGCCTCCGGGACTCACCCAGAAAATGGCATTTCATTACATTCAACGCTGGTTTTCTGGGGGGAGCCCCGTCGGCTCCCCGGAGCTAACTACCCACAGACAGCAAAAGAGAGACTTACCAGGGAGGCGGTCGTCGCTCACTCCTCAACTCGAAGCCGAGACAACTGGCTGCAACCGCTGACCCAAAGCAACACAGGCCCGACGGGGCCCAGGGACAATCACAAGGTAACGAGCAGCCAGGACCCTGTTCGACCGCCAAAATCCCCACGCCTGAATATCAGACCAAGGCATATTCCCAAAGTCGGCAGCAAGAGCCACGAACTTACGAACGTCATGGGCATGGGGATAGACCGCAGGCTGGCTGGACTTAATAACCCTGCGGACTACGTGGGAGACCCGAACGAACAGGGAAGAAGGGAAACCGGATCAACCCACAGCGCGTCCCCGGACACAGAAGCCATGGCGCGCAAATAACGGCGAAGCGCCGCAACCGGACACAAAACATGATGCACCCCCGGCCTGACCAATCAAGCATCAACCACCCACGGACCCCTCCGGAACGCAGCAGTCTCATTCTTTGCCAGAAGAGAAGGAGATGGCTGCAAGCGAATAAAACAATCACCACGACCAAAAGAGCAGAAACCCCTGCGCCGGAGGAGAGCATGAAGCTCCCTGACCCGACCCCCAGAGACCAAAGCCAACAAGAAAAGAACCTTGGAAAAACAATCCCGGACCGAAGGGGCCACAACGAAATGAGGAGACGGAAGGAAAGCGAGCACTCTGTCCAAAGACCAGGATGGCTCAGGCGGTGCATGAGCAGGCCGGAGGTGAAACAATGCACGAGGCAGCTTGTGAAACGGCGCAGACGTAACATCGATACCGAAGGCAAGCAGAAGCGGCTCCGCCAGCGCCGCACGATACGAGGCGACAGTGTTAGGCATAAGATGACGGTCCTGAAACAACCACAAGAGGAAGGACAAGACCACCCGAACAGACAAGGAACTAACACGACGAAGACGCAAAAAGAAACAGAAAGACTGCCAGGAAACTTCATACTGCCGCCGAGAAGAAGCCCACAGGTGGGACACCAACAAGGAGGCCACCTGATCACCATAGAGATGATGATAAACTTGAGTCAAAAAACCCATACGCGAAGACTCGAGGAGAAGATCGAACCAGCCACGTGACGTACCGGCCTGATCTGCTGACAGAGGCGGAGCCGCGGGAAAACCCTCGGGTTCGGACACCGATCAACTAGCGCCTGAAACCAAGGCTGGGCCGGCCACCAAGGGGCCAGAAGGACAACTCTCCCGTGGTAAGTCTCTAAGCGAGTCAGGACCTGAAGCAACAGCCGAACTGGGGGAAAGAGGTACAGGAACCCCCACCTCGACCAGTCTAGCCAAAAGGCGTCGACCCCGACGGCCTCGCGATCGGGGAAGGGCGCCGCATACACAGGAAGACGCCGCGACCACGCCAACGCGAAGAGGTCCACCTCGGGACGTCCGAACGTCTGGCAAAGCCAATGGAAGGACTCATCGTCGACCGTCCACTCCGTGGAGAGGGGAACGAAGCGAGACAGGGCATCAGCCAAGACGTTGGACACGCCCTGTACGTGAACCGCCAGGAGAGCCAAACCCCGAGAACTCAGCAGACGAGTCACCCGAAGCGACCAACCCCAAAGAGACAAGGACCGCATCGAACCCCCGCGGTTCAGGCAATGAACCACCGGAGAGCAGTCCGAATGGAGCCGAATCGTCGATCCGCGGGCCACCCGAATCCTCCCAAGAGCGAACCACACTGCCGCGAACTCCCGCACCGTGCTGTGAGCTCGACGGAAGGACGGATCCCAACGCCCCTGGCCGGCCTGGTGAGCACTGGTCACAAAACCCCAGCCGAGAGACGACGCATCCGTGTACACATCGAGCGAGGGCTCGGGTAGGCGCCAAGGCACTGAACCCCGAAAAACCCGAAGAGGAAGCCGGTGACGCAGCAACCGACGCAAGGCCCCCGGGGGTCGAACTCTGCGATCGCGAGAGAGGCGGAAGGGGGAACCCCGAAGGAACCAGAACAGCCGACGAAGCCAAACCCGACCCGGCGGGTAGACCACCATCGCGAAGTTCAGGCTCCCGCACAGCCCCTCGAGCAACCGCCGGGTGACCCGAGGGCCCACCAGAAACAGACGAAGGCGGGACCGCAGCCGCAGGAGAGACTCCGGAGGGAGAGACAAGGAGGCGGTTCGAGAGTCCCAAACGAGACCCAGCCAAGTCCGAACCTGAGAGGGAACCAGATGGGACTTCCTCCAGTTCACCAAGAACCCGAACCCGGCGAGCTGGGAAAGAACCAAATCCCTGGCTAGCAAGCAAGCTGACCGGCTGGGAGCCCAAACCAGCCAGTCGTCGAGGTAGGCCAACACCCGAACACCTAGGAGACGCAAACGAGCCACCACAACCCGTGTAAGGCGCGTGAACACGCGAGGTGCCAGGTTCAACCCGAACGGGAGACAACGAAAGCGGTAACTCAGACGCCCCACAACAAAACCGAGCCAGTCCCTGAACCGCGGATGAATCGGGACATGCCAATAAGCGTCCCGGAGGTCCAGGGACACCATCCAAGCGCCCGGCTCCAAAAGGAGCCGAACCTGAGACAGCGTAGTCATCCGAAAGGAGGGGCAATGAATCCAGGGGTTCAGACGGGACAAGTCCAGAATGAACCGCAGGTCCGCGCAGTCCCGTTTCGGAACCGGAAACAGACGGGAAACCCATCTGAGGGACGACGTCGTTTCGACGACGCCCAAGCGTACCCACTCCAAGACGACTCGACAGAGCGCAGGGGAAGAAACCTGCCCTGCCAGCCCCGACCCCCCCAAGGGGGGAGGGGCCACCCAACGCCACCGCAGGCCGCCAGACACGACCCGAAAGGCCCACGAATCGTGGGACCAGGCGCGGGCGAACAGCGCAAGCCGCCCCCCCATCGCCCCGTCAATGGGGCAAACCGCGAAAGGGCCGGCGACCCTTACGAGACCCAGAACCCCGCACAGAGCGAACACCGCGCCGACCAGACGAGGGAGGGTCCGTAGCAGGAGCCGAACCCGAACCTGACACCAGAGGCCTACCACGACGAGAGGAACCCCGAGCCCTGGCACGACCCTTCCGGGAAGACCCACCCCGGGACCCCCGGAAAACCAACAAGTCCGACATCGGACGACAAGCCGCCGACGCAGCCTGAATAAACTGCGCCACGGCCGACTCCTCAAACAGAAGAGGACAAAAAGGTGAAGAACGCCTAAGAGCCAGAGCCCAAGCAGATTCCACGGAGGAACCCAGCACCGTCTGCCGACACGCGAGACGGGAAGCATAAAACAGGGAAACCGCATCCCGCAAAATCGGCGTGAACAGCTTCAACAAGGCAGCCGACGAACGCGCAGCCGAGGACAAGGTGCCGGACCCCGGGACGGACCCAAGCGTCCTCACATCCTCCACGAGCCAATCCGAGGACAGCTCCAGGAGGGAAAAGAACCGCAAGGCCGAAGCCAAAAGGCCCCGGGCGCGCAAGTCCTCCGCAATGAGCGCCGCCGAAAGGGTGGGAACCTGCACATGGAGCTGAATAACGCCCACATCGCGGGGAAGGGCAGGGGCAAACAAGCACTCATTCAGGTACTCAAGCTCGCCCCCCAGGAAAACCTGAAGCACCGTGGAAGCTTCCCGCCACTCCAGCGTGCGGGAACGACAGAAGGAATGCCAGGAATCCAGAACAAACAAGGGGCAGTCTGCTAGCCAGGAAGACTCCGGAACCTCGTAACGGAGCCAGAAAGGGAACGAAGTCCCAAACCTGAACTCGGACGGATCCATTTCCGAGGCATAATCCGGGTCACGCAGGAGGTAAGCTGCAAAGGCCGCCCGCACCACACCAGGTTGGATGCGATAAGCCGAAAACCTCCGGAAAGACGGAACCGACGTACCCAGGGGAACACGGAACCGAACCCGGGGAGGGGCCGACACCAAATCCAACTCGTACGCAGAGGGGGGGAAAGAAAACCCCACTCCTTGTAACAATAAGCCCCGCTCAGAGGGAAGAAAAACCCCGGTCCAGCGGAGCCCAAGGCCCCCAGTCAGCCCCTCCCCAGCCTCGAGGTCCTTCACCACAGGATCCGAGGCCAAGCCCCGACCCCACAAGACAAGGACGGAGCAGCCGGAAAAGCTGGAGGAAGGGGGGCCCACTGTCAGACCCAGAAGCTTCGGCCGGGAGACAAGACTCGAATGCCTCTGCCGCCCCCAGAAGGGACACCCCCCGAAGCTGCCGAGTCTCGAGATCAAGTAACCCCTGCTCCGACCCCGAAACCCTCAGACTCTTCGGGGCCGGAAGCAGGGGGGTAGGGGACCAGAAAGAACAGTAGGTGAAGGACAAGGAGGTGCGGACAGAACCAGGATCGAAGCGACCCCACCCCAAGTCCGGGTCTCGAAAAGCAAAGCGGGACAGCCCGGGGCATCCGGGTGAGCAACCAACCGAGTGCGTTGTAACAGACGAAACCTAGACTGCAACGCACGCGCCGCCTGTACCCGAAGAGAATCATCAGAGGATTGGGTAAATTGAGTCACTAGCAAGCAGCAACACTCACAGGACTCGGGGTCGAAAGTATCACCGACCCAACAGGCAGCGTGGCAGAGGCAAAAACAATGAGGGTCTCCCTGAGACAAGGGGACCGAGCAACCCTCAAACAGGCGGCCAAAAAAACGAAAGGTAAAACGGACCAGCAGAGGCAGACCCCGAGAAGCCTGTGGAAGATGTCCCCAAGCCCCAAGGGCAGTACTTACAGGGCACCTAGTCATACCAATTAAGCCTCGGGTATCAGTATAGATCCATTCCCGGGAGAGCCGACAGGGAGCCCATGTCTGACCCCCAGAAGAAAGTTGCACATTTATAGTAATTCGTATAAATGCGGATATTGGTCATAGAGGAGTAGTATCAGTAGCCAGTTCTTCTACCCTCTCTTCTCTCTCGGTTGTGTCCCTTTAGCAAATGTAGCAATTAGATACAGTAATTTACAGTTCTAAAGAGGGAGTGGAATTAAACAAGCCTAAAACATCTTCCAAGTAGCAGATGTGACCATAGGTAGGCAGTGTGGGAGTCAGTGCTTGAGGAGGTAATGGGGGTAAAGAACCAGAATAAGGAGCAGACAATGGGACAGGTCCAGTTCCGTGGATGACCTGCTTTGTTTTATGTTAAAACATATTATTAGTGATCATCATATATGATAAGTTTGATTGCAAAGTGCTTTGCTTACTAAACTGAGCAATGGAATAGAAACACACCCTTTTTTTTTTTTTTTTTTGGTTGGAAAACCACCCCTGCTGAGATTATGTAAATAAAGACAGAGAAGAAATAATAAATAAGTTCTAGGTAGAAAAAATGTCCCCCCAAAAATGGCCAAGAGATTTTTGAAACTTAAAGTTTAAATTATAAACGATCCTGAAAAAATTTAAGACAAATTTGGCACAAAACACACTACATAAATATGCATAAAATATATTTACGCAGCGTAAACCTTCTGATACAGTATAGATAACATATGTTACTAACTTTTCTGAGGAGCTGTGCTCGATATATGGCTCTGATGCACATAGTCAGACGAGGTGATGCATATGAAGATGGTGGTAATGTGAGTCCCTGCTGACCTCCACACCTTCAGGGAAAACAAGGAAATGTATTAAGAAATATTATATTTATAATAATTTTCAAAAACTTGTTATATCACAAGTGTAGTATAAATGTAGGTAATATTCCAATACATTACATCCTACTCCGATTCATGTTCTTTTTCTGGGGGGGAGCCCCGTGCCGGCTCCCCCGGAGCTATCCCAGGCAGATATGCTAAGTCGTCAGCAGACTTTGGCATCAGTCATGTGTATGGAGTTGCTTAGGCTACCGGGGACCACGGCCAGAGAAGGAACCCGGGGCCCCCTCAAGAGAGGCAAGGGGAGCAAATGGCCTATAGAAGCCCCCCGGGTGTGTATGTGAAGCATTCTATGTCTGCCATCGACCAAATCAGACACCCAGAAAGGTAAAAGTAAGCGTCCCAAAACAAAACCCCATTCTGGTTAAAAATTTCTAACCAACAGCTGACAATAGTGGATAGAATCACTTCCCCAAACAGAACAACAAGCAAACTACTATGACATCACACGCTGCCGACGCGCCGCTGTCTGCGTAGCTCCTCCATCCCCAGGAGGGGGAAGGTGGAGGGGCCCCAGGACCCTCAGCCGGCTCACCCACGATCTCAGTTCTGAGGCTGATTCTATAGGTTGCGGTCATGTGCTCTGGCTCCGGAGTCGCTACAACAAGCACTTGTGCTATGGATGTGGTCTGTTTGTTTTTGTGGGTGCGAGAGAGCCAGGAGTTATCCTTCAGTACTCGGGGCTGCATGCGCCTAGGGCTTACCTGCCCTAGGA
>WNGS01069515.1:0-22920 GCA_020271785.1 Procambarus virginalis | reverse complement strand
TAGTCCTGGGGACCATTCAGCTTGTTCGCATTTGTGTTCCTCACGTGTGCCCCAAAGAATGAGGTGATTTGTAAAATGCTATGCCCAAGATAACCATCCGAGTGCCGGCGGTGAGGTGGTTCAAATAGCTTCGGCTATCACCTCATTTTGTCCGGTGTGATGGTCAAGTGGTTTAAGGCGTCTTGTACATACCAGTTGCGTGCTCCTGGGAGTATGGGTTCGAGTCACTTCTGGGGTGTGAGTTTTCATTCGCATATAGTCCTGGGGACCATTCAGGCTTGTTCGCATTTGTGTTCCTCACGTGTGCCCCAAAGAATGAGGTGATTTGGTAAAATGCTATGCCCAAGATAACCATCCGAGTGCCGGCGGTGAGGTGGTTCAAATAGCTTCGGCTATCACCTCATTTTGTCCGTCGTGATGTCAAGTGGTTTAAGCGTCTTGTACATACCAGTTGCGTTGCTCCTGGGAGTATGGGTTCGAGTCACTTCTGGGGTGTGAGTTTTCATTCGCATATAGTCCTGGGGACCATTCAGGCTTGTTCCATTTGTGTTCCTCACGTGTGCCCCAAAGAATGAGGTGATTTGGTAAAATGCTATGCCCAAGATAACCATCCGAGTGCCGGCGGTGAGGTGGTTCAAATAGCTTCGGCTATCACCTCATTTTGTCCGTCGTGATGGTCAAGTGGTTTAAGCGTCTTGTACATACCAGTTGCGTTCTCCTGGGAGTATGGGTTCGAGTCACTTCTGGGGTGTGAGTTTTCATTCGCATATAGCCTGGGGACCATTCAGGCTTGTTCGCATTTGTGTTCCTCACGTGTGCCCCAAAGAATGAGGTGATTTGGTAAAATGCTATGCCAAGATAACTATGCGAATGAAAACTCACACCCCAGAAGTGACTCGAACCCATACTCCCAGGAGCAACGCAACTGGTATGTACAAGGACGCCTTAAACCACTTGACCATCACGACCGGACATAATGAGGTGATAGCCGAGCTATTTGAACCACCTCACCGCGGCACTCGGATGGTTATCATCTTGTGGGCATAGCATTTTACCAAATCACCTCATTCTTTGGGGCACACGTGAGGAACACAAATGCGAACAAGCCTGAATGGTCCCAGGACTATATGCGAATGAAAACTCACACCCCAGAAGTGACTCGAAACCCTACTCCAGGAGCAACGCAACTGGTATGTACAAGGACGCCTTAACCACTTGACCATCACGACCGGACAAATGAGGTGATAGCCGAAGCTATTTGAACCACCTCACCGCCGGCACTCGGATGGTTATCTTGGGCATAGCATTTACCAAATCACCTCATTCTTTGGGGCACACGTGAGGAACACAAATGCGAACAAGCCTGAATGGTCCCCAGGACTATATGCGAATGAAAACTCACACCCCAGAAGTGACTCGAACCCATACTCCAGGAGCAACGCAACTGGTATGTACAAGACGCCTTAAACCACTTGACCATCACGACCGGACAAAATGAGGTGATAGCCGAAGCTATTTGAACCACCTCACCGCGGCACTCGGATGGTTATCTTGGGCATAGCATTTTACCAAATCACCTCATTCTTTGGGGCACACGTGAGGAACACAAATGCGAACAAGCCTGAATGGTCCCCAGGACTATATGCGAATGAAAACTCACACCCCAGAAGTGACTCGAACCCATACTCCCAGGAGCAACGCAACTGGTATGTACAAGACGCCTTAAACCACTTGACCATCACGACCGGACAAATGAGGTGATAGCCGAAGCTATTTGAACCACTCACCGCCGGCACTCGGATGGTTATCTTGGGCATAGCATTTTACAAATCACCTCATTCTTTGGGGCACACGTGAGGAACACAAATGCGAACAAGCCTGAATGGTCCCAGGACTATATGCGAATGAAAACTCACACCCCAGAAGTGACTCGAACCCATACTCCCAGGAGCAACGCAACTGGTATGTACAAGACGCCTTAAACCACTTGACCATCACGACCGGACAAAATGAGGTGATAGCCGAAGCTATTTGAACCACCTCACCGCCGGCACTCGGATGGTTATCTTGGGCATAGCATTTTACCAAATCACCTCATTCTTTGGGGCACACGTGAGGAACACAATGCGAACAAGCCTGAATGGTCCCCAGGACTATATGCGAATGAAAACTCACACCCCAGAAGTGACTCGAACCCATACTCCCAGGAGCAACGCAACTGGTATGTACAAGACGCCTTAAACCACTTGACCATCACGACCGGACAAAATGAGGTGATAGCCGAAGCTATTTGAACCACCTCACCGCCGGCACTCGGATGGTTATCTTGGGCATAGCATTTTACCAAATCACCTCATTCTTTGGGGCACACGTGAGGAACACAAATGCGAACAAGCCTGAATGGTCCCCAGGACTATATGCGAATGAAAACTCACACCCCAGAAGTGACTCGAACCCATACTCCCAGGAGCAACGCAACTGGTATGTACAAGACGCCTTAACCACTTGACCATCACGACCGGACAAAATGAGGTGATAGCCGAAGCTATTTGAACCACCTCACCGCCGGCACTCGGATGGTTATCTTGGGCATAGCATTTTACCAAATCACCTCATTCTTTGGGGCACACGTGAGGAACACAAATGCGAACAAGCCTGAATGGTCCCCAGGACTATATGCGAATGAAAAACTCACACCCAGAAGTGACTCGAACCCATACTCCCAGGAGCAACGCAACTGGTATGTACAAGACGCCTTAAACCACTTGACCATCACGACCGGACAAAATGAGGTGATAGCCGAAGCTATTTGAACCACACCGCCGGCACTCGGATGGTTATCTTGGGCATAGCATTTTACCAAATCACCTCATTCTTTGGGGCACACGTGAGGAACACAAATGCGAACAAGCCTGAATGGTCCCCAGGACTATATGCGAATGAAAACTCACACCCCAGAAGTGACTCGAACCCATACTCCCAGGAGCAACGCAACTGGTATGTACAAGACGCCTTAAACCACTTGACCATCACGACCGGACAAAAGAGGTGATAGCCGAAGCTATTTGAACCACCTCACCGCCGGCACTCGGATGGTTATCTTGGGCATAGCATTTTACAAATCACCTCATTCTTTGGGGCACACGTGAGGAACACAAATGCGAACAAGCCTGAATGGTCCCCAGGACTATGCGAATGAAAACTCACACCCCAGAAGTGACTCGAACCCATACTCCCAGGAGCAACGCAACTGGTATGTACAGACGCCTTAAACCACTTGACCATCACGACCGGACAAAATGAGGTGATAGCCGAAGCTATTTGAACCACCTCACCGCCGGCACTCGGATGGTTATCTTGGGCATAGCATTTTACCAAATCACCTCATTCTTTGGGGCACACGTGAGGAACACAAATGCGAACAAGCCTGAATGGTCCCCAGGACTATATGCGAATGAAAACTCACACCCCAGAAGTGACTCGAACCCATACTCCCAGGAGCAACGCAACTGGTATGTACAAGACGCCTTAAACCACTTGACCATCACGACCGGACAAAATGAGGTGATAGCCGAAGCTATTTGAACCACCTCACCGCCGGCACTCGGATGGTTATCTTGGGCATAGCATTTTACCAAATCACCTCATTCTTTGGGGCACACGTGAGGAACACAAATGCGAACAAGCCTGAATGGTCCCCAGGACTATATGCGAATGAAAACTCACACCCCAGAAGTGACTCGAACCCATACTCCCAGGAGCAACGCAACTGGTATGTACAAGACGCCTTAAACCACTTGACCATCACGACCGGACAAAATGAGGTGATAGCCGAAGCTATTTGAACCACCTCACCGCCGGCACTCGGATGGTTATCTTGGGCATAGCATTTTACCAAATCACCTCATTCTTTGGGGCACACGTGAGGAACACAAATGCGAACAAGCCTGAATGGTCCCCAGGACTATATGCGAATGAAAACTCACACCCCAGAAGTGACTCGAACCCATACTCCCAGGAGCAACGCAACTGGTATGTACAAGACGCCTTAAACCACTTGACCATCACGACCGGACAAAATGAGGTGATAGCCGAAGCTATTTGAACCACCTCACCGCCGGCACTCGGATGGTTATCTTGGGCATAGCATTTTACCAAATCACCTCATTCTTTGGGGCACACGTGAGGAACACAAATGCGAACAAGCCTGAATGGTCCCCAGGACTATATGCGAATGAAAACTCACACCCCAGAAGTGACTCGAACCCATACTCCCAGGAGCAACGCAACTGGTATGTACAAGACGCCTTAAACCACTTGACCATCACGACCGGACAAAATGAGGTGATAGCCGAAGCTATTTGAACCACCTCACCGCCGGCACTCGGATGGTTATCTTGGGCATAGCATTTTACCAAATCACCTCATTCTTTGGGGCACACGTGAGGAACACAAATGCGAACAAGCCTGAATGGTCCCCAGGACTATATGCGAATGAAAACTCACACCCCAGAAGTGACTCGAACCCATACTCCCAGGAGCAACGCAACTGGTATGTACAAGACGCCTTAAACCACTTGACCATCACGACCGGACAAAATGAGGTGATAGCCGAAGCTATTTGAACCACCTCACCGCCGGCACTCGGATGGTTATCTTGGGCATAGCATTTTACCAAATCACCTCATTCTTTGGGGCACACGTGAGGAACACAAATGCGAACAAGCCTGAATGGTCCCCAGGACTATATGCGAATGAAAACTCACACCCCAGAAGTGACTCGAACCCATACTCCCAGGAGCAACGCAACTGGTATGTACAAGACGCCTTAAACCACTTGACCATCACGACCGGACAAAATGAGGTGATAGCCGAAGCTATTTGAACCACCTCACCGCCGGCACTCGGATGGTTATCTTGGGCATAGCATTTTACCAAATCACCTCATTCTTTGGGGCACACGTGAGGAACACAAATGCGAACAAGCCTGAATGGTCCCCAGGACTATATGCGAATGAAAACTCACACCCCAGAAGTGACTCGAACCCATACTCCCAGGAGCAACGCAACTGGTATGTACAAGACGCCTTAAACCACTTGACCATCACGACCGGACAAAATGAGGTGATAGCCGAAGCTATTTGAACCACCTCACCGCCGGCACTCGGATGGTTATCTTGGGCATAGCATTTTACCAAATCACCTCATTCTTTGGGGCACACGTGAGGAACACAAATGCGAACAAGCCTGAATGGTCCCCAGGACTATATGCGAATGAAAACTCACACCCCAGAAGTGACTCGAACCCATACTCCCAGGAGCAACGCAACTGGTATGTACAAGACGCCTTAAACCACTTGACCATCACGACCGGACAAAATGAGGTGATAGCCGAAGCTATTTGAACCACCTCACCGCCGGCACTCGGATGGTTATCTTGGGCATAGCATTTTACCAAATCACCTCATTCTTTGGGGCACACGTGAGGAACACAAATGCGAACAAGCCTGAATGGTCCCCAGGACTATATGCGAATGAAAACTCACACCCCAGAAGTGACTCGAACCCATACTCCCAGGAGCAACGCAACTGGTATGTACAAGACGCCTTAAACCACTTGACCATCACGACCGGACAAAATGAGGTGATAGCCGAAGCTATTTGAACCACCTCACCGCCGGCACTCGGATGGTTATCTTGGGCATAGCATTTTACCAAATCACCTCATTCTTTGGGGCACACGTGAGGAACACAAATGCGAACAAGCCTGAATGGTCCCCAGGACTATATGCGAATGAAAACTCACACCCCAGAAGTGACTCGAACCCATACTCCCAGGAGCAACGCAACTGGTATGTACAAGACGCCTTAAACCACTTGACCATCACGACCGGACAAAATGAGGTGATAGCCGAAGCTATTTGAACCACCTCACCGCCGGCACTCGGATGGTTATCTTGGGCATAGCATTTTACCAAATCACCTCATTCTTTGGGGCACACGTGAGGAACACAAATGCGAACAAGCCTGAATGGTCCCCAGGACTATATGCGAATGAAAACTCACACCCCAGAAGTGACTCGAACCCATACTCCCAGGAGCAACGCAACTGGTATGTACAAGACGCCTTAAACCACTTGACCATCACGACCGGACAAAATGAGGTGATAGCCGAAGCTATTTGAACCACCTCACCGCCGGCACTCGGATGGTTATCTTGGGCATAGCATTTTACCAAATCACCTCATTCTTTGGGGCACACGTGAGGAACACAAATGCGAACAAGCCTGAATGGTCCCCAGGACTATATGCGAATGAAAACTCACACCCCAGAAGTGACTCGAACCCATACTCCCAGGAGCAACGCAACTGGTATGTACAAGACGCCTTAAACCACTTGACCATCACGACCGGACAAAATGAGGTGATAGCCGAAGCTATTTGAACCACCTCACCGCCGGCACTCGGATGGTTATCTTGGGCATAGCATTTTACCAAATCACCTCATTCTTTGGGGCACACGTGAGGAACACAAATGCGAACAAGCCTGAATGGTCCCCAGGACTATATGCGAATGAAAACTCACACCCCAGAAGTGACTCGAACCCATACTCCCAGGAGCAACGCAACTGGTATGTACAAGACGCCTTAAACCACTTGACCATCACGACCGGACAAAATGAGGTGATAGCCGAAGCTATTTGAACCACCTCACCGCCGGCACTCGGATGGTTATCTTGGGCATAGCATTTTACCAAATCACCTCATTCTTTGGGGCACACGTGAGGAACACAAATGCGAACAAGCCTGAATGGTCCCCAGGACTATATGCGAATGAAAACTCACACCCCAGAAGTGACTCGAACCCATACTCCCAGGAGCAACGCAACTGGTATGTACAAGACGCCTTAAACCACTTGACCATCACGACCGGACAAAATGAGGTGATAGCCGAAGCTATTTGAACCACCTCACCGCCGGCACTCGGATGGTTATCTTGGGCATAGCATTTTACCAAATCACCTCATTCTTTGGGGCACACGTGAGGAACACAAATGCGAACAAGCCTGAATGGTCCCCAGGACTATATGCGAATGAAAACTCACACCCCAGAAGTGACTCGAACCCATACTCCCAGGAGCAACGCAACTGGTATGTACAAGACGCCTTAAACCACTTGACCATCACGACCGGACAAAATGAGGTGATAGCCGAAGCTATTTGAACCACCTCACCGCCGGCACTCGGATGGTTATCTTGGGCATAGCATTTTACCAAATCACCTCATTCTTTGGGGCACACGTGAGGAACACAAATGCGAACAAGCCTGAATGGTCCCCAGGACTATATGCGAATGAAAACTCACACCCCAGAAGTGACTCGAACCCATACTCCCAGGAGCAACGCAACTGGTATGTACAAGACGCCTTAAACCACTTGACCATCACGACCGGACAAAATGAGGTGATAGCCGAAGCTATTTGAACCACCTCACCGCCGGCACTCGGATGGTTATCTTGGGCATAGCATTTTACCAAATCACCTCATTCTTTGGGGCACACGTGAGGAACACAAATGCGAACAAGCCTGAATGGTCCCCAGGACTATATGCGAATGAAAACTCACACCCCAGAAGTGACTCGAACCCATACTCCCAGGAGCAACGCAACTGGTATGTACAAGACGCCTTAAACCACTTGACCATCACGACCGGACAAAATGAGGTGATAGCCGAAGCTATTTGAACCACCTCACCGCCGGCACTCGGATGGTTATCTTGGGCATAGCATTTTACCAAATCACCTCATTCTTTGGGGCACACGTGAGGAACACAAATGCGAACAAGCCTGAATGGTCCCCAGGACTATATGCGAATGAAAACTCACACCCCAGAAGTGACTCGAACCCATACTCCCAGGAGCAACGCAACTGGTATGTACAAGACGCCTTAAACCACTTGACCATCACGACCGGACAAAATGAGGTGATAGCCGAAGCTATTTGAACCACCTCACCGCCGGCACTCGGATGGTTATCTTGGGCATAGCATTTTACCAAATCACCTCATTCTTTGGGGCACACGTGAGGAACACAAATGCGAACAAGCCTGAATGGTCCCCAGGACTATATGCGAATGAAAACTCACACCCCAGAAGTGACTCGAACCCATACTCCCAGGAGCAACGCAACTGGTATGTACAAGACGCCTTAAACCACTTGACCATCACGACCGGACAAAATGAGGTGATAGCCGAAGCTATTTGAACCACCTCACCGCCGGCACTCGGATGGTTATCTTGGGCATAGCATTTTACCAAATCACCTCATTCTTTGGGGCACACGTGAGGAACACAAATGCGAACAAGCCTGAATGGTCCCCAGGACTATATGCGAATGAAAACTCACACCCCAGAAGTGACTCGAACCCATACTCCCAGGAGCAACGCAACTGGTATGTACAAGACGCCTTAAACCACTTGACCATCACGACCGGACAAAATGAGGTGATAGCCGAAGCTATTTGAACCACCTCACCGCCGGCACTCGGATGGTTATCTTGGGCATAGCATTTTACCAAATCACCTCATTCTTTGGGGCACACGTGAGGAACACAAATGCGAACAAGCCTGAATGGTCCCCAGGACTATATGCGAATGAAAACTCACACCCCAGAAGTGACTCGAACCCATACTCCCAGGAGCAACGCAACTGGTATGTACAAGACGCCTTAAACCACTTGACCATCACGACCGGACAAAATGAGGTGATAGCCGAAGCTATTTGAACCACCTCACCGCCGGCACTCGGATGGTTATCTTGGGCATAGCATTTTACCAAATCACCTCATTCTTTGGGGCACACGTGAGGAACACAAATGCGAACAAGCCTGAATGGTCCCCAGGACTATATGCGAATGAAAACTCACACCCCAGAAGTGACTCGAACCCATACTCCCAGGAGCAACGCAACTGGTATGTACAAGACGCCTTAAACCACTTGACCATCACGACCGGACAAATGAGGTGATAGCCGAAGCTATTTGAACCACCTCACCGCCGGCACTCGGATGGTTATCTTGGGCATAGCATTTTACCAAATCACCTCATTCTTTGGGGCACACGTGAGGAACACAAATGCGAACAAGCCTGAATGGTCCCCAGGACTATATGCGAATGAAAACTCACACCCCAGAAGTGACTCGAACCCATACTCCCAGGAGCAACGCAACTGGTATGTACAAGACGCCTTAAACCACTTGACCATCACGACCGGACAAAATGAGGTGATAGCCGAAGCTATTTGAACCACCTCACCGCCGGCACTCGGATGGTTATCTTGGGCATAGCATTTTACCAAATCACCTCATTCTTTGGGGCACACGTGAGGAACACAAATGCGAACAAGCCTGAATGGTCCCCAGGACTATATGCGAATGAAAACTCACACCCCAGAAGTGACTCGAACCCATACTCCCAGGAGCAACGCAACTGGTATGTACAAGACGCCTTAAACCACTTGACCATCACGACCGGACAAAATGAGGTGATAGCCGAAGCTATTTGAACCACCTCACCGCCGGCACTCGGATGGTTATCTTGGGCATAGCATTTTACCAAATCACCTCATTCTTTGGGGCACACGTGAGGAACACAAATGCGAACAAGCCTGAATGGTCCCCAGGACTATATGCGAATGAAAACTCACACCCCAGAAGTGACTCGAACCCATACTCCCAGGAGCAACGCAACTGGTATGTACAAGACGCCTTAAACCACTTGACCATCACGACCGGACAAAATGAGGTGATAGCCGAAGCTATTTGAACCACCTCACCGCCGGCACTCGGATGGTTATCTTGGGCATAGCATTTTACCAAATCACCTCATTCTTTGGGGCACACGTGAGGAACACAAATGCGAACAAGCCTGAATGGTCCCCAGGACTATATGCGAATGAAAACTCACACCCCAGAAGTGACTCGAACCCATACTCCCAGGAGCAACGCAACTGGTATGTACAAGACGCCTTAAACCACTTGACCATCACGACCGGACAAAATGAGGTGATAGCCGAAGCTATTTGAACCACCTCACCGCCGGCACTCGGATGGTTATCTTGGGCATAGCATTTTACCAAATCACCTCATTCTTTGGGGCACACGTGAGGAACACAAATGCGAACAAGCCTGAATGGTCCCCAGGACTATATGCGAATGAAAACTCACACCCCAGAAGTGACTCGAACCCATACTCCCAGGAGCAACGCAACTGGTATGTACAAGACGCCTTAAACCACTTGACCATCACGACCGGACAAAATGAGGTGATAGCCGAAGCTATTTGAACCACCTCACCGCCGGCACTCGGATGGTTATCTTGGGCATAGCATTTTACCAAATCACCTCATTCTTTGGGGCACACGTGAGGAACACAAATGCGAACAAGCCTGAATGGTCCCCAGGACTATATGCGAATGAAAACTCACACCCCAGAAGTGACTCGAACCCATACTCCCAGGAGCAACGCAACTGGTATGTACAAGACGCCTTAAACCACTTGACCATCACGACCGGACAAAATGAGGTGATAGCCGAAGCTATTTGAACCACCTCACCGCCGGCACTCGGATGGTTATCTTGGGCATAGCATTTTACCAAATCACCTCATTCTTTGGGGCACACGTGAGGAACACAAATGCGAACAAGCCTGAATGGTCCCCAGGACTATATGCGAATGAAAACTCACACCCCAGAAGTGACTCGAACCCATACTCCCAGGAGCAACGCAACTGGTATGTACAAGACGCCTTAAACCACTTGACCATCACGACCGGACAAAATGAGGTGATAGCCGAAGCTATTTGAACCACCTCACCGCCGGCACTCGGATGGTTATCTTGGGCATAGCATTTTACCAAATCACCTCATTCTTTGGGGCACACGTGAGGAACACAAATGCGAACAAGCCTGAATGGTCCCCAGGACTATATGCGAATGAAAACTCACACCCCAGAAGTGACTCGAACCCATACTCCCAGGAGCAACGCAACTGGTATGTACAAGACGCCTTAAACCACTTGACCATCACGACCGGACAAATGAGGTGATAGCCGAAGCTATTTGAACCACCTCACCGCCGGCACTCGGATGGTTATCTTGGGCATAGCATTTTACCAAATCACCTCATTCTTTGGGGCACACGTGAGGAACACAAATGCGAACAAGCCTGAATGGTCCCCAGGACTATATGCGAATGAAAACTCACACCCCAGAAGTGACTCGAACCCATACTCCCAGGAGCAACGCAACTGGTATGTACAAGACGCCTTAAACCACTTGACCATCACGACCGGACAAAATGAGGTGATAGCCGAAGCTATTTGAACCACCTCACCGCCGGCACTCGGATGGTTATCTTGGGCATAGCATTTTACCAAATCACCTCATTCTTTGGGGCACACGTGAGGAACACAAATGCGAACAAGCCTGAATGGTCCCCAGGACTATATGCGAATGAAAACTCACACCCCAGAAGTGACTCGAACCCATACTCCCAGGAGCAACGCAACTGGTATGTACAAGACGCCTTAAACCACTTGACCATCACGACCGGACAAATGAGGTGATAGCCGAAGCTATTTGAACCACCTCACCGCCGGCACTCGGATGGTTATCTTGGGCATAGCATTTTACCAAATCACCTCATTCTTTGGGGCACACGTGAGGAACACAAATGCGAACAAGCCTGAATGGTCCCCAGGACTATATGCGAATGAAAACTCACACCCCAGAAGTGACTCGAACCCATACTCCCAGGAGCAACGCAACTGGTATGTACAAGACGCCTTAAACCACTTGACCATCACGACCGGACAAAATGAGGTGATAGCCGAAGCTATTTGAACCACCTCACCGCCGGCACTCGGATGGTTATCTTGGGCATAGCATTTTACCAAATCACCTCATTCTTTGGGGCACACGTGAGGAACACAAATGCGAACAAGCCTGAATGGTCCCCAGGACTATATGCGAATGAAAACTCACACCCCAGAAGTGACTCGAACCCATACTCCCAGGAGCAACGCAACTGGTATGTACAAGACGCCTTAAACCACTTGACCATCACGACCGGACAAAATGAGGTGATAGCCGAAGCTATTTGAACCACCTCACCGCCGGCACTCGGATGGTTATCTTGGGCATAGCATTTTACCAAATCACCTCATTCTTTGGGGCACACGTGAGGAACACAAATGCGAACAAGCCTGAATGGTCCCCAGGACTATATGCGAATGAAAACTCACACCCCAGAAGTGACTCGAACCCATACTCCCAGGAGCAACGCAACTGGTATGTACAAGACGCCTTAAACCACTTGACCATCACGACCGGACAAAATGAGGTGATAGCCGAAGCTATTTGAACCACCTCACCGCCGGCACTCGGATGGTTATCTTGGGCATAGCATTTTACCAAATCACCTCATTCTTTGGGGCACACGTGAGGAACACAAATGCGAACAAGCCTGAATGGTCCCCAGGACTATATGCGAATGAAAACTCACACCCCAGAAGTGACTCGAACCCATACTCCCAGGAGCAACGCAACTGGTATGTACAAGACGCCTTAAACCACTTGACCATCACGACCGGACAAAATGAGGTGATAGCCGAAGCTATTTGAACCACCTCACCGCCGGCACTCGGATGGTTATCTTGGGCATAGCATTTTACCAAATCACCTCATTCTTTGGGGCACACGTGAGGAACACAAATGCGAACAAGCCTGAATGGTCCCCAGGACTATATGCGAATGAAAACTCACACCCCAGAAGTGACTCGAACCCATACTCCCAGGAGCAACGCAACTGGTATGTACAAGACGCCTTAAACCACTTGACCATCACGACCGGACAAAATGAGGTGATAGCCGAAGCTATTTGAACCACCTCACCGCCGGCACTCGGATGGTTATCTTGGGCATAGCATTTTACCAAATCACCTCATTCTTTGGGGCACACGTGAGGAACACAAATGCGAACAAGCCTGAATGGTCCCCAGGACTATATGCGAATGAAAACTCACACCCCAGAAGTGACTCGAACCCATACTCCCAGGAGCAACGCAACTGGTATGTACAAGACGCCTTAAACCACTTGACCATCACGACCGGACAAAATGAGGTGATAGCCGAAGCTATTTGAACCACCTCACCGCCGGCACTCGGATGGTTATCTTGGGCATAGCATTTTACCAAATCACCTCATTCTTTGGGGCACACGTGAGGAACACAAATGCGAACAAGCCTGAATGGTCCCCAGGACTATATGCGAATGAAAACTCACACCCCAGAAGTGACTCGAACCCATACTCCCAGGAGCAACGCAACTGGTATGTACAAGACGCCTTAAACCACTTGACCATCACGACCGGACAAAATGAGGTGATAGCCGAAGCTATTTGAACCACCTCACCGCCGGCACTCGGATGGTTATCTTGGGCATAGCATTTTACCAAATCACCTCATTCTTTGGGGCACACGTGAGGAACACAAATGCGAACAAGCCTGAATGGTCCCCAGGACTATATGCGAATGAAAACTCACACCCCAGAAGTGACTCGAACCCATACTCCCAGGAGCAACGCAACTGGTATGTACAAGACGCCTTAAACCACTTGACCATCACGACCGGACAAAATGAGGTGATAGCCGAAGCTATTTGAACCACCTCACCGCCGGCACTCGGATGGTTATCTTGGGCATAGCATTTTACCAAATCACCTCATTCTTTGGGGCACACGTGAGGAACACAAATGCGAACAAGCCTGAATGGTCCCCAGGACTATATGCGAATGAAAACTCACACCCCAGAAGTGACTCGAACCCATACTCCCAGGAGCAACGCAACTGGTATGTACAAGACGCCTTAAACCACTTGACCATCACGACCGGACAAAATGAGGTGATAGCCGAAGCTATTTGAACCACCTCACCGCCGGCACTCGGATGGTTATCTTGGGCATAGCATTTTACCAAATCACCTCATTCTTTGGGGCACACGTGAGGAACACAAATGCGAACAAGCCTGAATGGTCCCCAGGACTATATGCGAATGAAAACTCACACCCCAGAAGTGACTCGAACCCATACTCCCAGGAGCAACGCAACTGGTATGTACAAGACGCCTTAAACCACTTGACCATCACGACCGGACAAAATGAGGTGATAGCCGAAGCTATTTGAACCACCTCACCGCCGGCACTCGGATGGTTATCTTGGGCATAGCATTTTACCAAATCACCTCATTCTTTGGGGCACACGTGAGGAACACAAATGCGAACAAGCCTGAATGGTCCCCAGGACTATATGCGAATGAAAACTCACACCCCAGAAGTGACTCGAACCCATACTCCCAGGAGCAACGCAACTGGTATGTACAAGACGCCTTAAACCACTTGACCATCACGACCGGACAAATGAGGTGATAGCCGAAGCTATTTGAACCACCTCACCGCCGGCACTCGGATGGTTATCTTGGGCATAGCATTTTACCAAATCACCTCATTCTTTGGGGCACACGTGAGGAACACAAATGCGAACAAGCCTGAATGGTCCCCAGGACTATATGCGAATGAAAACTCACACCCCAGAAGTGACTCGAACCCATACTCCCAGGAGCAACGCAACTGGTATGTACAAGACGCCTTAAACCACTTGACCATCACGACCGGACAAAATGAGGTGATAGCCGAAGCTATTTGAACCACCTCACCGCCGGCACTCGGATGGTTATCTTGGGCATAGCATTTTACCAAATCACCTCATTCTTTGGGGCACACGTGAGGAACACAAATGCGAACAAGCCTGAATGGTCCCCAGGACTATATGCGAATGAAAACTCACACCCCAGAAGTGACTCGAACCCATACTCCCAGGAGCAACGCAACTGGTATGTACAAGACGCCTTAAACCACTTGACCATCACGACCGGACAAAATGAGGTGATAGCCGAAGCTATTTGAACCACCTCACCGCCGGCACTCGGATGGTTATCTTGGGCATAGCATTTTACCAAATCACCTCATTCTTTGGGGCACACGTGAGGAACACAAATGCGAACAAGCCTGAATGGTCCCCAGGACTATATGCGAATGAAAACTCACACCCCAGAAGTGACTCGAACCCATACTCCCAGGAGCAACGCAACTGGTATGTACAAGACGCCTTAAACCACTTGACCATCACGACCGGACAAAATGAGGTGATAGCCGAAGCTATTTGAACCACCTCACCGCCGGCACTCGGATGGTTATCTTGGGCATAGCATTTTACCAAATCACCTCATTCTTTGGGGCACACGTGAGGAACACAAATGCGAACAAGCCTGAATGGTCCCCAGGACTATATGCGAATGAAAACTCACACCCCAGAAGTGACTCGAACCCATACTCCCAGGAGCAACGCAACTGGTATGTACAAGACGCCTTAAACCACTTGACCATCACGACCGGACAAAATGAGGTGATAGCCGAAGCTATTTGAACCACCTCACCGCCGGCACTCGGATGGTTATCTTGGGCATAGCATTTTACCAAATCACCTCATTCTTTGGGGCACACGTGAGGAACACAAATGCGAACAAGCCTGAATGGTCCCCAGGACTATATGCGAATGAAAACTCACACCCCAGAAGTGACTCGAACCCATACTCCCAGGAGCAACGCAACTGGTATGTACAAGACGCCTTAAACCACTTGACCATCACGACCGGACAAAATGAGGTGATAGCCGAAGCTATTTGAACCACCTCACCGCCGGCACTCGGATGGTTATCTTGGGCATAGCATTTTACCAAATCACCTCATTCTTTGGGGCACACGTGAGGAACACAAATGCGAACAAGCCTGAATGGTCCCCAGGACTATATGCGAATGAAAACTCACACCCCAGAAGTGACTCGAACCCATACTCCCAGGAGCAACGCAACTGGTATGTACAAGACGCCTTAAACCACTTGACCATCACGACCGGACAAAATGAGGTGATAGCCGAAGCTATTTGAACCACCTCACCGCCGGCACTCGGATGGTTATCTTGGGCATAGCATTTTACCAAATCACCTCATTCTTTGGGGCACACGTGAGGAACACAAATGCGAACAAGCCTGAATGGTCCCCAGGACTATATGCGAATGAAAACTCACACCCCAGAAGTGACTCGAACCCATACTCCCAGGAGCAACGCAACTGGTATGTACAAGACGCCTTAAACCACTTGACCATCACGACCGGACAAAATGAGGTGATAGCCGAAGCTATTTGAACCACCTCACCGCCGGCACTCGGATGGTTATCTTGGGCATAGCATTTTACCAAATCACCTCATTCTTTGGGGCACACGTGAGGAACACAAATGCGAACAAGCCTGAATGGTCCCCAGGACTATATGCGAATGAAAACTCACACCCCAGAAGTGACTCGAACCCATACTCCCAGGAGCAACGCAACTGGTATGTACAAGACGCCTTAAACCACTTGACCATCACGACCGGACAAATGAGGTGATAGCCGAAGCTATTTGAACCACCTCACCGCCGGCACTCGGATGGTTATCTTGGGCATAGCATTTTACCAAATCACCTCATTCTTTGGGGCACACGTGAGGAACACAAATGCGAACAAGCCTGAATGGTCCCCAGGACTATATGCGAATGAAAACTCACACCCCAGAAGTGACTCGAACCCATACTCCCAGGAGCAACGCAACTGGTATGTACAAGACGCCTTAAACCACTTGACCATCACGACCGGACAAATGAGGTGATAGCCGAAGCTATTTGAACCACCTCACCGCCGGCACTCGGATGGTTATCTTGGGCATAGCATTTTACCAAATCACCTCATTCTTTGGGGCACACGTGAGGAACACAAATGCGAACAAGCCTGAATGGTCCCCAGGACTATATGCGAATGAAAACTCACACCCCAGAAGTGACTCGAACCCATACTCCCAGGAGCAACGCAACTGGTATGTACAAGACGCCTTAAACCACTTGACCATCACGACCGGACAAATGAGGTGATAGCCGAAGCTATTTGAACCACCTCACCGCCGGCACTCGGATGGTTATCTTGGGCATAGCATTTTACCAAATCACCTCATTCTTTGGGGCACACGTGAGGAACACAAATGCGAACAAGCCTGAATGGTCCCCAGGACTATATGCGAATGAAAACTCACACCCCAGAAGTGACTCGAACCCATACTCCCAGGAGCAACGCAACTGGTATGTACAAGACGCCTTAAACCACTTGACCATCACGACCGGACAAAATGAGGTGATAGCCGAAGCTATTTGAACCACCTCACCGCCGGCACTCGGATGGTTATCTTGGGCATAGCATTTTACCAAATCACCTCATTCTTTGGGGCACACGTGAGGAACACAAATGCGAACAAGCCTGAATGGTCCCCAGGACTATATGCGAATGAAAACTCACACCCCAGAAGTGACTCGAACCCATACTCCCAGGAGCAACGCAACTGGTATGTACAAGACGCCTTAAACCACTTGACCATCACGACCGGACAAAATGAGGTGATAGCCGAAGCTATTTGAACCACCTCACCGCCGGCACTCGGATGGTTATCTTGGGCATAGCATTTTACCAAATCACCTCATTCTTTGGGGCACACGTGAGGAACACAAATGCGAACAAGCCTGAATGGTCCCCAGGACTATATGCGAATGAAAACTCACACCCCAGAAGTGACTCGAACCCATACTCCCAGGAGCAACGCAACTGGTATGTACAAGACGCCTTAAACCACTTGACCATCACGACCGGACAAAATGAGGTGATAGCCGAAGCTATTTGAACCACCTCACCGCCGGCACTCGGATGGTTATCTTGGGCATAGCATTTTACCAAATCACCTCATTCTTTGGGGCACACGTGAGGAACACAAATGCGAACAAGCCTGAATGGTCCCCAGGACTATATGCGAATGAAAACTCACACCCCAGAAGTGACTCGAACCCATACTCCCAGGAGCAACGCAACTGGTATGTACAAGACGCCTTAAACCACTTGACCATCACGACCGGACAAAATGAGGTGATAGCCGAAGCTATTTGAACCACCTCACCGCCGGCACTCGGATGGTTATCTTGGGCATAGCATTTTACCAAATCACCTCATTCTTTGGGGCACACGTGAGGAACACAAATGCGAACAAGCCTGAATGGTCCCCAGGACTATATGCGAATGAAAACTCACACCCCAGAAGTGACTCGAACCCATACTCCCAGGAGCAACGCAACTGGTATGTACAAGACGCCTTAAACCACTTGACCATCACGACCGGACAAAATGAGGTGATAGCCGAAGCTATTTGAACCACCTCACCGCCGGCACTCGGATGGTTATCTTGGGCATAGCATTTTACCAAATCACCTCATTCTTTGGGGCACACGTGAGGAACACAAATGCGAACAAGCCTGAATGGTCCCCAGGACTATATGCGAATGAAAACTCACACCCCAGAAGTGACTCGAACCCATACTCCCAGGAGCAACGCAACTGGTATGTACAAGACGCCTTAAACCACTTGACCATCACGACCGGACAAAATGAGGTGATAGCCGAAGCTATTTGAACCACCTCACCGCCGGCACTCGGATGGTTATCTTGGGCATAGCATTTTACCAAATCACCTCATTCTTTGGGGCACACGTGAGGAACACAAATGCGAACAAGCCTGAATGGTCCCCAGGACTATATGCGAATGAAAACTCACACCCCAGAAGTGACTCGAACCCATACTCCCAGGAGCAACGCAACTGGTATGTACAAGACGCCTTAAACCACTTGACCATCACGACCGGACAAAATGAGGTGATAGCCGAAGCTATTTGAACCACCTCACCGCCGGCACTCGGATGGTTATCTTGGGCATAGCATTTTACCAAATCACCTCATTCTTTGGGGCACACGTGAGGAACACAAATGCGAACAAGCCTGAATGGTCCCCAGGACTATATGCGAATGAAAACTCACACCCCAGAAGTGACTCGAACCCATACTCCCAGGAGCAACGCAACTGGTATGTACAAGACGCCTTAAACCACTTGACCATCACGACCGGACAAATGAGGTGATAGCCGAAGCTATTTGAACCACCTCACCGCCGGCACTCGGATGGTTATCTTGGGCATAGCATTTTACCAAATCACCTCATTCTTTGGGGCACACGTGAGGAACACAAATGCGAACAAGCCTGAATGGTCCCCAGGACTATATGCGAATGAAAACTCACACCCCAGAAGTGACTCGAACCCATACTCCCAGGAGCAACGCAACTGGTATGTACAAGACGCCTTAAACCACTTGACCATCACGACCGGACAAAATGAGGTGATAGCCGAAGCTATTTGAACCACCTCACCGCCGGCACTCGGATGGTTATCTTGGGCATAGCATTTTACCAAATCACCTCATTCTTTGGGGCACACGTGAGGAACACAAATGCGAACAAGCCTGAATGGTCCCCAGGACTATATGCGAATGAAAACTCACACCCCAGAAGTGACTCGAACCCATACTCCCAGGAGCAACGCAACTGGTATGTACAAGACGCCTTAAACCACTTGACCATCACGACCGGACAAAATGAGGTGATAGCCGAAGCTATTTGAACCACCTCACCGCCGGCACTCGGATGGTTATCTTGGGCATAGCATTTTACCAAATCACCTCATTCTTTGGGGCACACGTGAGGAACACAAATGCGAACAAGCCTGAATGGTCCCCAGGACTATATGCGAATGAAAACTCACACCCCAGAAGTGACTCGAACCCATACTCCC
This sequence comes from Procambarus virginalis, assembly GCA_020271785.1. Lineage (NCBI taxonomy): Eukaryota > Metazoa > Arthropoda > Malacostraca > Decapoda > Cambaridae > Procambarus > Procambarus virginalis. The sequence continues at coordinate 3,052 of WNGS01069515.1, read as the reverse complement.
AGGAGCAACGCAACTGGTATGTACAAGACGCCTTAAACCACTTGACCATCACGACCGGACAAAATGAGGTGATAGCCGAAGCTATTTGAACCACCTCACCGCCGGCACTCGGATGGTTATCTTGGGCATAGCATTTTACCAAATCACCTCATTCTTTGGGGCACACGTGAGGAACACAAATGCGAACAAGCCTGAATGGTCCCCAGGACTATATGCGAATGAAAACTCACACCCCAGAAGTGACTCGAACCCATACTCCCAGGAGCAACGCAACTGGTATGTACAAGACGCCTTAAACCACTTGACCATCACGACCGGACAAAATGAGGTGATAGCCGAAGCTATTTGAACCACCCCACCGCCGGCACTCGGATGGTTATCTTGGGCATAGCATTTTACCAAATCACCTCATTCTTTGGGGCACACGTGAGGAACACAAATGCGAACAAGCCTGAATGGTCCCCAGGACTATATGCGAATGAAAACTCACACCCCAGAAGTGACTCGAACCCATACTCCCAGGAGCAACGCAACTGGTATGTACAAGACGCCTTAAACCACTTGACCATCACGACCGGACAAAATGAGGTGATAGCCGAAGCTATTTGAACCACCTCACCGCCGGCACTCGGATGGTTATCTTGGGCATAGCATTTTACCAAATCACCTCATTCTTTGGGGCACACGTGAGGAACACAAATGCGAACAAGCCTGAATGGTCCCCAGGACTATATGCGAATGAAAACTCACACCCCAGAAGTGACTCGAACCCATACTCCCAGGAGCAACGCAACTGGTATGTACAAGACGCCTTAAACCACTTGACCATCACGACCGGACAAAATGAGGTGATAGCCGAAGCTATTTGAACCACCTCACCGCCGGCACTCGGATGGTTATCTTGGGCATAGCATTTTACCAAATCACCTCATTCTTTGGGGCACACGTGAGGAACACAAATGCGAACAAGCCTGAATGGTCCCCAGGACTATATGCGAATGAAAACTCACACCCCAGAAGTGACTCGAACCCATACTCCCAGGAGCAACGCAACTGGTATGTACAAGACGCCTTAAACCACTTGACCATCACGACCGGACAAAATGAGGTGATAGCCGAAGCTATTTGAACCACCTCACCGCCGGCACTCGGATGGTTATCTGGGCATAGCATTTTACCAAATCACCTCATTCTTTGGGGCACACGTGAGGAACACAAATGCGAACAAGCCTGAATGGTCCCCAGGACTATATGCGAATGAAAACTCACACCCCAGAAGTGACTCGAACCCATACTCCCAGGAGCAACGCAACTGGTATGTACAAGACGCCTTAAACCAGACCATCACGACCGGACAAAATGAGGTGATAGCCGAAGCTATTTGAACCACCTCACCGCCGGCACTCGGATGGTTATCTTGGGCATAGCATTTTACCAAATCACCTCATTCTTTGGGGCACACGTGAGGAACACAAATGCGAACAAGCCTGAATGGTCCCAGGACTATATGCGAATGAAAACTCACACCCCAGAAGTGACTCGAACCCATACTCCAGGAGCAACGCAACTGGTATGTACAAGACGCCTTAAACCACTTGACCATCACGACCGGACAAAATGAGGTGATAGCCGAAGCTATTTGAACCACCTCACCGCCGGCACTCGGATGGTTATCTTGGGCATAGCATTTACCAAATCACCTCATTCTTTGGGGCACACGTGAGGAACACAAATGCGAACAAGCCTGAATGGTCCCCAGGACTATATGCGAATGAAAACTCACACCCCAGAAGTGACTCGAACCCATACTCCCAGGAGCAACGCAACTGGTATGTACAAGACGCCTTAAACCACTTGACCATCACGACCGGACAAAATGAGGTGATAGCCGAAGCTATTTGAACCACCTCACCGCCGGCACTCGGATGGTTATCTTGGGCATAGCATTTTACCAAATCACCTCATTCTTTGGGGCACACGTGAGGAACACAAATGCGAACAAGCCTGAATGGTCCCCAGGACTATATGCGAATGAAAACTCACACCCCAGAAGTGACTCGAACCCATACTCCCAGGAGCAACGCAACTGGTATGTACAAGACGCCTTAAACCACTTGACCATCACGACCGGACAAAAATGAGGTGATAGCCGAAGCTATTTGAACCACCTCACCGCCGGCACTCGGATGGTTATCTTGGGCATAGCATTTTACCAAATCACCTCATTCTTTGGGGCACACGTGAGGAACACAAATGCGAACAAGCCTGAATGGTCCCCAGGACTATATGCGAATGAAAACTCACACCCCAGAAGTGACTCGAACCCATACTCCCAGGAGCAACGCAACTGGTATGTACAAGACGCCTTAAACCACTTGACCATCACGACCGGACAAAATGAGGTGATAGCCGAAGCTATTTGAACCACCTCACCGCCGGCACTCGGATGGTTATCTTGGCATAGCATTTACCAAATCACCTCATTCTTTGGGGCACACGTGAGGAACACAAATGCGAACAAGCCTGAATGGTCCCCAGGACTATATGCGAATGAAAACTCACACCCAGAAGTGACTCGAACCCATACTCCAGGAGCAACGCAACTGGTATGTACAAGACGCCTTAAACCACTTGACCATCACGACCGGACAAAATGAGGTGATAGCCGAAGCTATTTGAACCACCCCACCGCCGGCACTCGGATGGTTATCTTGGGCATAGCATTTTACCAAATCACCTCATTCTTTGGGGCACACGTGAGGAACACAAATGCGAACAAGCCTGAATGGTCCCCAGGACTATATGCGAATGAAAACTCACACCCCAGAAGTGACTCGAACCCATACTCCCAGGAGCAACGCAACTGGTATGTACAAGACGCCTTAAACCACTTGACCATCACGACCGGACAAAATGAGGTGATAGCCGAAGCTATTTGAACCACCCCACCGCCGGCACTCGGATGGTTATCTTGGGCATAGCATTTTACCAAATCACCTCATTCTTTGGGGCACACGTGAGGAACACAAATGCGAACAAGCCTGAATGGTCC
>WNGS01069511.1:0-10783 GCA_020271785.1 Procambarus virginalis | reverse complement strand
ACCTTACCTTATCTTACCTTACCCTTACCTTACCTTACCTTACCTTACCTTACATTACATTACCTTTCCTTACCTTACCTTACCTTACCTTCCCTTCCCTTACCTTACCTTACCTTACATTACCTTACCTTATCTTACCTTACCTTACATTACCTTACCTTACCTACCCTTACCTTACCTTACCTTACCTTACCTTCCCTTACCTTACCTACCCTTACCTTACCTTACTTTACCTTACCTTACCTTACATTACCTTTCATTACCTTACATTACCTTACCTTACCTTCCCATACCTTATCTTACCTTACCTTACATTACCTTACCTTACCTACCCTACCCTTACCTTACCTTACCTTACATTACCTTACCTTACCTTACCTTACCTTACCTTACCTTCCCTTACCTTACCTTACCTTATCTTACCTTACCTTACATTACCTTACCTTACCTTACCTACCCTTACCTTACCTTACATTACCTTACCTTATCTTACCTTACCTTATATTACCTTACCTTCCCTTACCTTATCTTACCTTACCTACCCTTACCTTACCTTACCTTACCTTACCTTACCTTACCTACCCTTACCTTATCTTACCTTACCTTCCCTTCCCTTACCTTATCTACCCTTACCTTACCTTACCTTACATTACCCTACCTTATCTTACCTTACCTTACATTACCTTAACTTACCTACCTTTACCTTACCTTACCTTACCTTAGCTTACCTTACCTTACCTTACATTACCTTACCTTACCTTACCTTCCCTTACATTACCTTACCTTATCTTACCTTACATTACCTTACCTTACCTACCCTTTCCTTACCTTACCTTACCTTACCTACCCTTACCTTACCTTACCTTACCTTACCTTACCTTACCTTACCTTACCTACCCTTACCTTATTTTACCTTACCTTACCTACCCATACCTTTTCTAACCTTACCTTACCTACCCTTACCTTACCTTACCTTCCCTTCCCTTACCTTACCTTCCCCTACCTTATCTTACCTTACCTTACCTTACCTTCCCTTACCTTATCTTACCTTACCTTACCTTCCCTTACCTTATCTTACCTTACCTTACCTTACCTTATCTTACCTTACCTTACCTTACCTTACCTTACCTTACCTTATCTTACCTTACCTTATCTTACCTTACCTTACCTTACCTTACCTTATCTTACCTTACCTTACCTTACCTTACCTTACCTTACCTTACCTTACCTTACCTTACCTTACCTTACCTTACCTAGCATCCTTACATATATTTTTTCCCCTATTAGCTTTCTCTCATCATGTCTCACATGTCACTTGCTAATGTATGATGAAGTGGATGAATGTATGACTGCAGAGTTCTTCATTAAGCAGTAAGAGTCGTGGTCAGACAGGGAGGTCGGACCCGGTGTTCACGCGCTCACCAGTTCAAACTCTCAGTATTTGGTCTTCCTTTTTTCCATATATTGGCTACAAAATACATGAGTTTTAAATCAATAATATTTTTCAACTATTTATTCATATTTTAAATATTCAATCACTTTTTATATATAGATTTTAGCAACTTGAATATTTTATATTATTTATTATTATAATACTAGCTCTACCCGGCCACGCATTGCTGTGGCTCAGCAACGCATGTGCGTTGCTGAGCCACAGCAACCTTCCCCTGTCCCCAGTCCTCCCTGCCATTCCCTCTTCCCCCATCCCCTCGTCCTACCTACCATTCCCCACTCCCCAGTCCCCTCGTCCACCCCATCATTCCCCCATCCCCTCGTCCACCCCACCATTCCCCCTCCTCCATCCCCTTGTCCTCCCCACCATCCCCAACTCCACCATCCCCTCGTCCTCCCCACCAGAGGAGAGACTACGGGAATTAAACCTCACGTCGCTAGAAGACAGAAGAGTTAGGGGGGATATGATCACCACGTACAAGATTCTCAGAGGAATTGACAGGGTAGATAAAGACGGGCACTTTAACACTAGGGGCACACACACAAGGGGACACAGGTGGAAACTGAGTGCCCAAATAAGCCACAGAGATATTAGAAAGAACTTTTTTAGTGTCAGAGTGGTTGACAAATGGAATGCATTAGGCAGTGATGTGGTGGAGGCTGACTCCATACACAGTTTCAAGTGTAGATATGATAGAGCCCAATAGACTCAGGAACCTGTACACCAGTTGATTGACAGTTGAGAGGCGGGACCAAAGAGCCAGAGCTCAACCCCCGCAAGCACAAATAGGTGAGTACCATTCCCCACTCCACCGTCCCCTCGTCCTCCCCCACCATCTCGCACTCCCCTGTCCCCTCGTCATGCCTATTATTCCCTCCTCCTCTGTCCCCTCTTTCTCCCCACCATCCCTCACTTCTCTGTTCCCTTGTCCTTTCCCCCATTCTCCATTCCTCCCTCCCCTCGTCCCCACCATCCCCAACTCCCCGTCTCATTGCCCCCTCACTCGTCCTCCTAACCTTCAGAAAATTGGGAACATCAAATGATCTGATGTTCCCATCACTGAAAAAATAAAAACAGTTAAAAACCAAATGAAAAACAATGAAAAAAAATAAAAATAAACTATACTCATGAAATGAACTGTATGGTAAATAACGCAGCTCAATTCCAAGGCAATGTCACACAAAATAATTAAATCAAAATGAAAATAATTCGAAATCGATGAAAATTCAATTTATCAATGGAATCGGAAACACTGAAATGGAATAGTAAAATACATAGTATAGCGTGTGTTGCTCTTACATGCAACAGATGGCGCTGTTTTAAAAAAAATGTTTTTACCTGTCACAGGAGTTGCATCTATATAATGGGTATATAAAAACATGCGGGTATTTGAATGGAACTTTATGTCAAAATTTCAAGGCAATTGGTGAAGACAGTGTAGCGTAGATAGCGTAGTTTAAAAAAAGAATGTTTTTTCCTGTCACAGGTGAGGCATGTGTATAGTAGGTATATTCCCGGTGAATAGGCCCCAAATATCCCCTAAGTGGTCCCGACGGGTGGGCCTACGGCGCGTCAGCAAAAAAAAGTTTATAATCTTTTCAGGGTGGCGAGCTTAATTTTCGCGGTATGTATTTAAATTTGGTATCATTGTGTTCGCGAGAGAATGCTCTAGAGTAATATATACATAAATTGTCACAAAATGCAACATGAGAACCACACTGAATAAGAAAATGCGGCGTTCGTTAGCCGTGAGCGTCAAACCGGGCATGAATGTTTACGATGTTTTTATGTTTGCCAACCCCCTAATTTTTATTCGTGGTTTTTTTTTGTATCATTGTGACCGCAATAAAATTCCCTTCACGGACATATGCATATAAATGTAGAATCATGTTCGCGACCTACCAGCAAGAGTGTGGAAAGTGGCTGAAGTATTACCTCTACCTGACGGCAGATCGGCGAAACAGGCGAAACACCTTTTGAAAAGTCTTATTCTTTTCACTGTCCTGACGTCAATTTTCGATGTACGTACTTAATTTTTATACCAATATGTTCGCAATAGAATGTTCTAGAAGAACATATGTATAAAATGTCACACAAGGATGCGTGTGACCGGCAACAAATAAAAAACTTCGTTGATTACACTGGTCATGTCAACATTTTACAATAGTTTTACCACGAAGATACAAGCTAACTCCGTTTTCAATAATAGGCTATGTGACTATTAGAAAAAACGAAAATTTAATGGTAAACATGCTTAAATTATCCCCAAGTCGATCGGATAAGAAATGGATTTTATAGAAATATTTCTTTTCCAATGCCGCTTGAGGTGCATTCAAGAGATAAATATATGTCCTGCTCAAGTGACATATGGGTGCTAAATTGTGCGCAATTTAAAGGCGCTCATTTTAAAACCACTACCAGATTGATCTGATAAAATTTAAATTTTTAACAAATATTTATATTAAGTGACGCAGATGGCGTCGTTGGAACCTATTCAGTAGAAAAATGTGTGACGCGAGTGTCGTCTGTGGAACGTGAAAGTGTTATAACATTCGCCTATTCGAATGCAACGTTACGTCAAAATTTCAAAGCAATTGGTAAAGAGGTTTCGAAGAATTCAATCACATGAAAAACACAGTTTAAAAAAAAGAACTCGTTTTCCCGTCATAAACGTGACATCTATATAATATGTATATAAAAAACTCGGATGCGAATGGTGCATTGTGTGAAAATTTCAAAGCAATCGGTAAAGAACTTTCGGAGATTAGCGATTTTGAACAAACGAACATTTCCATTTTTATTTATATAGAAGATTATTACAGAACAGTAATAATGTGTTAAGTGTTGCAATATAGCAACACTCATATCACCCATAACACATTGCGATTGTTGCAATATATATAAAACGTGTTGTTAGTATTGCAACTCAGAAATAATGTATAGCAAGTATTTCGAGACAGAAATAACGTGTTGTGGGCGTTGCAACACAGAAAAAAGTATGATGCAACTCTCACTCACAACACTAATTATGTGTTACAATATATTATTCCCTATCGGTACAACACTCACAACACATTATTCCTGTGTTGCTACGTTGCTACACCTACAACATGTTATTACTGTATTGCAGTACTCACAACACGTTATTGTGGGTTATAACACTCACAATACGTTATTTTCTTTGTTGCAAACCAAAAACATTTCATTTCTGCATTTGAACAATCACAATATTTTATTTCTGTGTTGCATCACTCACAACACGTTATTTATACTTTGCAATACTCACAATTTGTTTTTTTCTGTGTTGCATCACTCACAACAGTTTATTCCTGTGTTGTAACACTCACAACACTTCGTTCCTGTGTTGCAACACTCCCAACACAGTATTCATTTATGTTGCAACACTCACATATGCATTCGTGTTACGTCTGTGTATTTTTCTTTCATTATATATGTACTTTTATTTACAGCAAGGTTTTCATTCAGGATACTTTGCTCTCTAGCATCAGTAAAGGAATATAATGAAAAATATGTTCAATGCCGTAACATATTGAGAGGAATTGACCATAATGACCTTAATTATATCTTTAATATTAACATAATTACCTTAACTATAACTTTAGCATTACCATAATTACCTTAACTAGTACAATAATATTACCAAAATTATCTTAACTCTTACTATAATATTATATAATTTAGTGAAATACGTAATTTCTATGGCACTGAGAATCTATTCACTAAAGTCTTCAGTGTAGAGAGATAACTTCAAGAAAATCATTGACAAAGTTTAGTTCAAGAATTTAAAACTTTTAAGTTTAGACAACCCATCCTCCTGTTTAGACAGTAGTTTGTAACAATCTGCACCATAGTACAAAGATTTACATACTAAGCAATTACATAGTAGAATTTTGTTCGATTCACTTAATAGAGTCCTTAAAAAGAGTAAAATAAACTCATAAATATTCCTAAGCCTAGTATAGCACATATACTATATTAGGCCTCATGCAGATATCGTGCAATAGGCCATATGAAGGTTAGGTTAGGTTTGTTTGTCTTGTCTTAGTCTAGTTTCGTGTGTCAAACCGGAAACAGAAAATTTATTTCCTGTTTGTCCAATTTCAACAGTACTACCGATTTCAAACTTGTAATAGCGTTGTACTTCGTTATATGTACTAATGTCCTCATCGTTACTATCAGTACTACCCAAACAGGAAGATGGGCTGGTATAAACACACTGTAAAGTCATGTTCCACCGATCTGTTTTTCTGGGTTTTAAACACTTGTGACCAACTAAAAGAAAAATCACAATGTGATATATACATCAAATATACGGATAAATACCTCTTTTCCTTTAATAATATCAACTGGGGTTCCTACCATGCGATCATTACTAAAACAAACATGAAAAAGTACAATATCAGCTTAAGGTGTCAGTAAGATTTGCTTAAGATTTAAACAATATGAAAGAATGATTATTAGAGTGAGAACATCTATGTGATCACAGTTAGGTTAACACATTTAGGTGAGCATATTTAGGTGAGAACATCTAGGTGAGAACATCTAGGCGAACACATACAGGTAGGCACCTCTAGGTGAGCACATACAGGTGAGCACCATCATCGTGGCTATAAACAGCCTGTGACAAAATTATTAATGTATTAGATAAATACCAAGTCAGTAACTTATTTTTATACCTTAAATAACTAATTAGAATAACTGTATACACTTCAGTTTGCTTAAATTTATTAGTTATGGGCTGGGGCCATTAGTGGGCCCGCCAGAGGCTTAAGGCCCATGCAGGAATATCCCTGCAAAAAAAAAGAAGTTGTGTGCTGCTTATACCATACGATCGACCGGGGATCGAACCTTACGTGTTCGATCCCCGATGGTACAAGTGCTTGGGCACCGTTACCCCCACTCCGTCTTCTCCCTTCTTGCAGTGTCTGTGTTCGATCCCCGATGGTCCAAGTGGTAGCTTCTATTCCTTCAATTCGTCCTTATATACTCCCAGATAATCTTAATATCCTTTCCAAGTGCTATATAATCATACTGGCCTAGTACTTTCACCTCATAATTACCTTACCTTACCTCGCTTCCTCACAGAGATTTTTTTCCATACTGATTTTGTCTTCTCATGCCTCAATTGTCAGTTGATGATGTATGATGAATGTATGACTGCTGAGTTCTTCAATTATACCTGTTCGTGACCACGGCAGGAAGTGTCGTGGTCAGACAGGGAGGTCGGACCCGGTGATCATGCGGTCACCAGTTCCAACTCTTACAATCTGTTTAGAGTTTCCTTTTTTCCATATATCGGATACAAAATACTTGAGTTAAATAATATTTTTCATCTATTTATTCATATTTTAAATATTCAATCACGTTTTATATATTGATTCTAGCAACTGCTATATATTATATTATTTATTATTATTATAAAAAACAGTAATAACGTGTTGTGAGTGTTGCAATACAGCAATAACATTGTGAGTGTTGCAATACAGCAATAACATTGTGAGTGTTTCAAAATGTTTCAAAAAATAATGTGTTGTCAGCATTGCAACTCAGAAGTAATGTATAGCAAGTATTTCAGGACAGAAATAACGTGTTGTGAGTGTTGCAACACAGAAAACAATATGATGCAACACTCACAACACGGTAAATATGTGTTACAATAAATTATCCTTAACCGGTGCAACACTCACAACACGTTATTCCTGTGTTGCAACGTTGTGACACCTCCAACACGGTATTATTGTATTGCAGTATTCACAACACGTTATTCTTCGGTTATAACACTCCAATACGATATTTTCTTTGTTGCAAAACAAAAACATTTTAATTCTGCAGTTGAACAATCAGAATATGTTATTTCTGTGTTGCATCACTCACAACACTTTATTTATATTTTTTCAACACCCACAATTTGTTATTGTTGTGTTGCAACACTCACAACACTTCATTCCTGTGATGTAACGCTCACAACACGTTACATATAACATATATATGAGTGTTGCACATATGAGTATGTGCAACACTCACATAGGTATTCGTGTTATGTCTGTGTATTTTTCTTTCTCCATATATGGACTTTCATTTACAGCAAGGCTGTCATTCAGGATTCGTTCCTCTCTAGCATCAGTAAAGAAATGTAATGAAAAATATGTTCAGTGCCGTAACATATTGAAACAATTACCATAATTACCTTAACTATAACTTTAATAACAATCCCCATGGCGTAGTGGTTGTTTTTGCACTCACAAAATTAATACACTTTGCACGACACTCACAACAAGTTCTGTTTTGCAACACTCGCTACACCTCCTTCTTGTTTTCCAACACTTATAACTTCTCATTTCAGTGTTTCAAGACTCACAACACCTTTTTTCAAATTTGCAACACTCAAAACACCTTTTTCATTTTTGCAACTCAAAACTTGCTAACTTTCTATTCCTGAGCGTTGCAACACTAGCAACATGTCTGTGTGCATTCGTTTTAAATCTGTGTATTTTTGGTTCTGAATATGACAAGTTTTAACTTAAGTCCTGTTTTCATTCACGATTCTTTCCTCTCTTGGGTTAATAAAGTTATGTAATCAAAAATATTTTAACTGCCGCAAGATATTGACAGCAACAGGATAATAACCTTCACGAATACTATAACACTACCATAATTACCTGAACTATTTCTATGATATCATTATAATTATTTGTATGCCAATTGCATTATTATTATAATAATTATTGTAATAATAGTTGTTCTATTTAATAATTATCACTCTTCCTTCTGCTGGGTCATGAAGGCAGCCGGCCTCGGGTGAAAGGAGGCTGTGACGATCTCTATCTGGAAACCGTAGGTGCGGGACTCAGAAGTCCTCCTCCTCCGCTCGTGCGGCCCAGGCTCTGCTTCAGGAAGCTGGGGTCGTTCTTACCCTTGCTGGGGTGGTTCTTCTCCGGCCACCACCATGGCCGTCTCCGGGTTTGGAGTCCCTGTGCCTTCTTTTACCAACTTCGAGGTTAACTCCGGAGCTGGAGCGACTAGGGCAGTTCGACGTTACCTTAAACTTCCTTCTGATAGTTCCTACGACGGCGCTGGACCTAATCGTATTGGCGTTTGTCTTTCCATTGGAGACTTTCGACTTAAGTGGAGAGGGGAGGACCTGCTGCATGGGTGACAGCTTCTTCCCCATATCAACCTACCTTGGCTTTACATCCTGGAGAGGCCACTCCAGACCGACAACCAGAGCCCAACTCCATATCCTCCTGAGACTGATGGATGCCTACTACTACTGCTACTTGAATGCCCATAAACAACCAATAAAAACAAATAATTTTTTTATTAAAATAATACTAAGTAGAATATCTCCCAGATATCTATATAAATAAAAAGAGAAATGTTTGTTTGTTCGTAATTACTAGTCTCCGAAAGTTGATACCTGGTTGATACCTGGTTGATGGGTTCTGGGAGTTCTTCTACTCCCCATGCCCGGCCCGAGGCCAGGCTTGACTTGTGAGAGTTTGGTCCACTAGGCTGTTGCTTGGAGCGGCCCGCAGGCCCACATACCCACCACAGCCCGGCTGGTCCGGAACTCCTTGGAGGAATAAATCTAGTTTCCTCTTGAAGATGTCCACGGTTGTTCCGGCAATATTTTATGCTAACAGTAATAGTTCTTCACCGATTGCTTTGAAATTTTTTTCACAACGTTCCATTCACATCCGAATGTTTTAATATACATATATATAGATGTCACGTCTGTGACGGTGAAAAACATTTTTTTTTTAAACTGTTTTTCGTGTGATGGATCTTCGAAACCTCTTTACCGATGCTTTGAAATTTTGACACGTTCATTCGAATAGGCGCGTCTTTTATATACCCTCTATGTACATCCTCTTCTGTGCCAAGGAAAACATGCTTTTTTTGAAATACAAGCCATCTGTTGGACGTAAGAGCAACAAACGCTGCAATCTCCGAAAGTTCTTCACCGTTGCTTTGAAATTTTGACACAACATTTCATTCGAATATGTGCGTGTCTTTAATTCCTACTATAGATGCCGTCACGGCCCGTGTCTTACTGATGTTATTAGTAGTGAAGATTTGTTGTCATAGACAGCTATCAAGTATTTGGTGGTGGTGGTCCTTAAAATGTTGTCTAGGGAGTATAAGGAGTAAGGAAACAGCCTAGTACACAAGTAACAAATTTATACGTATAAGTCACACAGGAATACATTCAACAAGGCGTTTTCCTCACAACATAAGACCATATGTATTATAACCTCAAGTGGCTCTGACCACCCCACGGCCACCGCTAACATCCAATGACACATATTTTAGCCTCTAGGAAACCTGGACTCTTATAAAACCTCTCCAACTTCTGTAATATTACTCTACCCAATCTTGCCAACCCTGGTTTATACAAGCATAGGCTTATCTGACTGTACGGCCGGAGAAAACCCCTCAAATAGCAGAACGGTCGGCAGCGATACACCTCCCCCCTCCAGTCCACTCTCTTGCATCATCGCCCCTTAATACTCTATTCTTTACATATGCAATCAAACTCATTATGGATTTTATTTACCATATTCCCCATGCATACTTTTGATAGAGTCCATTTTTCCCTTACATAGTTAGGCTATTCCAGTTCACTTATTTCTCACAACCTCCAGCTGAGAAGGCACTACTTTTACTGAGCGGAGTATTAATGGTAACTCGCGGCCTCTCTGATCTCAGCTGGGGATTTATTTTTAATACACTCTCCACTGAGTCCACCAACATTTTACAACCGAAACCAACCTCCACAGGAGGTAAGGTTCGTAACACCCCTCCTATGCCATGGAGAAAAAAAAAGAGAAATTCATAAAGGAATTCACTTTTTTTCATAAAATTAACACCTCAAACAGATTTCATAATAATTGTAAAGCAGTAAATGATATATATAACACTAGATACACAATAATATAATATCTCTCTGAGCATAGTACAACTCTAAGTCTCCCAGGTTTTGGCAATCTAGAAAGTTCATCTGCTACTACATTTAATTTTCCTGGAATATGGTGATGACCAATTGTAATCGTGCAACAATAAAGACCACCTTAATATTCTTTGGTTGGAATTCTTCATGCTAGCAATAAATGTCAAGGGGTTGTGGTCAGTAAATACTTCAACAGTATTGCTGATAATACATGTCAAATTTTTTAAACAGCTAGTAATAATGATAAAGTCTCCTTCTCCACTGTGGAGTAATTCTGTTGACATTTAGTAAATTTTTAGAATAGTAATGTATTGGATGATTAATACCCTCATCATCTTCTTGCATTAGCACAGAACCAG
>WNGS01069488.1:0-11201 GCA_020271785.1 Procambarus virginalis | reverse complement strand
ATATATATATATTATATATATATATATATATATATATATTTATAATTATGCATGTATACAAACACAAATAGTCTTGTTAGTCAACTTGCCCTATTTGAGGCAAGTTGACTAACAAGCCAAATGACTGCATTGTTTTTAATTTTCGTTAAATATAACATAGAAATTTAATCAAACCTAACCTAACCTAACCTAACCTATGCTAGCCTAAGCCAAGCTAACCTAACCTAACCAACTCGGCAATTCATGATCTTAATATATACTGTTAATTGGATAAACCAATTTGAAAAGAAATGTTTGAAAATAACGAAATTAACTGTGCTTGTTAGGAAATTGGGCCTTGCACACTTGTCCGAATGGTGTGGTTCTCACTATTAGGTATGACATAAACATATACATAAGTTGAGAGAGAAAAGATTCGCACTCAAACATGCATATCGATTGCCAGTCTTGAATTATGGGTAGATATTTGTGTCCTCCCTTTTCATTTACCATCATTTGGATACTGTCATAACAGTTCTGAGAAAGATGAAATTAATAAACGGGTAGCTCACTCATGTAAAAAGGAAGAGTTGGGAAGTCTTCCCCCCCCCCCCCATGATCCTGCTCTGCTAATATACAACGTAACACCCCCCCCCCCCCACTGTCAACCCACTCCACAGTCAGAGTCCCTTTAATCATGTGAGGATAAATAGATTTCATAAGACCCAATGTGCTAACCGATATCAAAACAATTTATGTTATCGTCTATTAAGCCCTTCAGTAAAAAAAGTATGGGGACCTAATTAGGTCCCGTTTTGAGGTGGTGGTGAGTGGAATCGATGGATTGGCCAAGCTCTTATCCGCCAAATCCGTAGAGGGTGCGACCCTGGCGCTTCAGAGCGTACACGACGTCCATGGCAGTGACGGTCTTCCTCTTGGCGTGTTCTGTGTAGGTTACAGCATCACGGATGACGTTCTCGAGGAACACCTTCAGGACGCCACGGGTCTCTTCGTAGATGAGACCCGATATACGCTTGACACCGCCACGACGAGCTAAGCGACGAATAGCGGGCTTGGTGATGCCCTGGATGTTGTCACGTAGCACCTTACGATGACGCTTGGCGCCACCCTTTCCGAGTCCCTTGCCTCCCTTGCCGCGTCCAGTCATGGTGTTGAAGTTGTGTGAATAAGACAAAATTCACGATCGAATCCGAATCCGAATGATACAGGAGAAGATGCCCATTGGGGCGAGCCTTGAAGTGGGGACAGCTGAAGAGAAGTCGGTGAGAGGAAATGCTGAAGTTGAAGAAAAAGTGCCAGGGCTAGACCCAGCTGCTTGTCAGAGTGTAGATGCTGTATCAATCCATATCTGGCTAGGCTGGGAGACGGGTCTGGAAGGCGGCAGTGGAGGTTTTCTTTCTTCTTGGTGTGTGGAGTGTGTCTACGTCGGGTACCACCATCTCAAAACAAGCAAAATTAGGTCCCCATCCCCCTAAAGAGGGGGAAGAGAGCGGCTGCTCTCAGTTGGTTCTTCTTAGATCTTCTATTTTTTCTTACTTCTAGTAATCATTTGATGTTCCTTGTACTGGGGGTAGTCAGGTGGGAAGAGATCCTTAAACAATGTTGCTTCATCGCACTGTTCGAAGATTTCTTCTTTCGATACATTAAATATTGTTGGTTTGGGTTGTTCAGCACGGCTTCTGCAAACTTCACATTGAAGATTTTACTGGTGAGGCGCCTGTATTCAGGAGATCCATAAATCTGCTTATCACATTCCTCGTAGAGTTGGTCGAGTATTGGAGATTGCACTGGTAATGATGAGTGTGCTGCAGTGGTCTCTGGTGCTGGGGGTGATGTTTGTGTTTCAATTTCAACATAGGCGTTCGAGTCGTCATCAGAAGACGTGGTATCAGAAGCCACGGTATCAGATGTAGTTGCTGGTGTATCTGGAGTTGCTGGTGTATCTGGAGTTGCTGGTGTATCTGGAGTTGTATGGTCCAGGTTGACAGGCGTCTCTGGAACGGGGTCGGGCTCTGGCGTCTCTGGAACGGGGTCGGGCTCTGGTGGAGAGGAGCCAGCAGTAAACATGGCCTCTGGAATTACGAACGTGGGAAGATTGTTTGCCTTGTATAGTTCATTTAGTATTCTGTACCGTTGTCTGAGATCACCTCCTGAGAGTTCAGTAGCGAAGTGTATCAAAGCTGCTACAGTGCTGTCAGAGGTGGCTGGAGGCGGTGTGAGTGAGGATTGGTGCAGAGGTGTCGTCTGATGCTGTGATTGGCTGGCTCGGGAGTTGCTGGTCCAGTAGTTGGGTTGCTCGCCGCTCGCGGCGCCACCCGTCGGGAGAGCTGGGAAGGCATGTTCTTGAATGTTAAATTCCTTCGTTTTTGGAGTAGAGTTTCTTGGTCTGGCTTCTGTCATTTGCTTGATTTCCTCTTGTCGCTTGGGGCATTCTTGAGAGACGGCTGTGTGGTCACCGTCGCAGAGTAGACAACGTTTGGTGGCAGCTGTGCAGGTCTTGTGATGATGTTCCCCAGCACAGATGCTGCATTTCTGCTTCGGATTTGGGCACTTTTGTGAATAGTGGGTGTATTGATAACACCGAAAGCACTGACGCAGGTGGAAATATCGCTGCCTGGAGATCTGGTGGGGTGTGCAGGCCACTCCACAGCATCTGAGGCCGTTGTCGGCCGCGAGAGTAGCCTCTGCCGGAGTCTTGAGGGTGACCTTGAGGGTTGGCTTTCTGTTTACATCCTGCTGAATGAGGTGGGCCGATATGGCCGTGAGGGATCTGTTTTGGGTGTTTATGCTCTTCACAATCTCAGAAGCTGGTCGTTCAGCGATGATGTCACTCACTCTGTGAATGAATATAGTCCTTACTGCCAGGAACTGGTAGGGAGGCACGAGTGTTAGGCCCTGTTCTTCGAGTGCAGTGGTCGTTGTCGTGGTGAATAGGCTTTCTAGTGCTGCTGCACTACTGAAAAGAATTTGGGGCCCATTCACGTCCATAACGACGTCGATGGGTGCTACCCCAGAGGTTGATGATAGTAGATTCATTATCTCGATCTTGCTGTATGTGGTGTCGGTTCCTCGGAACCGCACCTTCACTCTGAACAGCATGTTCAGGAGGCTCTAATCGTTGCTGCCCTATATTTATCCACCCGGCAGTGCTGGGTGCAGGAGAGCCTGAACTAGAGGGTTGCACTTTCTTTAAGAGGTCTCCCGTCTCTTACCGGTATAATGCACCGGATCAGGGTGGGGTCTGACCTCCTAAAGCAAAGTACTCTGTATGTGAAAAAAATTCTGAATCTGAATCTGAATGATACAGGAGAAGATGCCCATTGGGGCGAGCCTTGAAGTGGGGACAGCTGAAGAGAAGTCGGTGAGAGGAAATGCTGAAGTTGAAGAAAAAGTGCCAGGGCTAGACCCAGCTGCATGTCAAAGTGTAGATGCTGTATCAATCCATATCTGGCTAGGCTGGGAGACGGGTCTGGAAGGCGGCAGTGGAGGTTTTCTTTCTTCTTGGTGTGTGGAGTGTGTCTACGTCTGGTACCACCATCTCAAAACAAGCAAAATTAGGTCCCCATCCCCCTAAAGAGGGGGAAGAGAGCGGCTGCTCTCAGTTGGTTTCTTCTTAGATCTTCTATTTTTTCTTACTTCTAGTAATCATTTGATGTTCCTTGTACTGGGGGTAGTCAGGTGGGAAGAGATCCTTACACAATGTTGCTTCATCGCAATGTTCGAAGATTTCTTCATTCGCTACATTCCAATATGGTTGGTTTGGGTTGTTCAGTATGTTTTCTGCAAACTTCACATTGTAGATTTTACTGGTGAGGCGCCTGAATTCAGGAGATCCATAAATCTGCTTATCACATTCCTCGTAAAGTTGGTCGAGTATTGGAGATTGCACTGGTAATGAGTGTGGTGAGTGTGCTGCAGTGGTCTCTGGTGCTGGGGGTGATGTTTCTGTTTCAATATCAACATCGGCGTTCGAGTCGTCATCAGAAGACGTGGTATCAGAAGCCACGGTATCAGTTGTAGTTGCTGGTGTATCTGGAGTTGCTGGTGTATCTGGAGTTGTATGGTCCAGGTTGACAGGCGTCTCTGGAACGGGGTCGGGCTCTGGCGTCTCTGGAACGGGGTCTGGCTCTGGTGGAGAGGAGCCAGCAGTAAACATGGCCTCTGGTATCACAAACGGTGGTAGGTTGTTCTCCTTGTACAGTTCGTTCAGAATTCTGTACCTTTGTCTGAGGTCTCCACCTGAGAGCTCCGTTGCGAAGTGTATCAGAGCTGCAACAGTGCTATCAGGGGTGGCTGCTGGCGGCGTGAGTGAGGACGGCTGGCTGGCTGGGTTGAGAGGTGTTGTTTGTGACCTTGAGTGGCTGGCTCGGGTCCAGTAATTTGGTTGCGCGCCGCTCGCGGCGCCACTAGTCGGGAGTGCTGGGAACGATTCTTCTTGAATGTTGAATTCCTTCGTTCTTGGAGTTGAGATTCTCGATCTGGCGTCGATCATTTTCTTAATTTCCGCCTGTCTGGAGGGGCACTCTAGAGAAACGGCTGTGTGTTCACCGCTGCAGAGTAGACAGCGCTTGATGGTGGCTGTGCAGGCCCTGTGATGGTGTTCTCCAGCACAAATGCTGCATTTCTGCAGCGGGTTTGGACACTTCTGAGCATAGTGGGTGTATTCATAGCACCTGAAACACTGTCGTAGGCGGAAATAACGTTGCCTGGTGATCTGGTGGGGAGTGCAGGCCACTCCACAGCACCTGAGGCCGTTGTCCGCCGCGAGAATAGCTTCTGCTGGAGTCTTGAGGGTGACCTTGAGGGTTGGCCTCCTATTTTCATCCTGCTGAATGAGGTGGGCCGAGATGGCCGTGAGGGATCGATTTTGTGCGTTTATGCTCTTCAGGATCTCTGTAGCTGGTCGTTCCGCGATGATGTCACTCACTCTGTGAATGAATATGGTCCTTACTGCCTGAAACTGGTGGGGAGGCAGGAGTGTTAAGCCCTTTGCCTCGAGCGCAGTGGTCGTCGTCGTGATGAATAAGGCTTCTAGTGCTGCTGCACTACTGAAGAGAATTTGGGGTCCATTGGCGTCCATAACGACGTCGATGGGTGCTACCCCGGAGGTCGATGACAGTATATCCATTATCTCGGACTTGCTGTATGTGGTGTCGGTTCCACGGAACCGCACCTTCACTCTGAACAGCATGCTGCTTGTTCAGGAGGCTCTAATCGTTGCTGCCAAATATTTACCCACCCGGCAGTGCTGGGTGCAGGAGAGCCTGAACTAGAGGGTTGCACTTTCTTTAAGAGGTCTCCCGTCTCTTACCGGTATAATGCACCGGATCAGGGTGGGGTCTGACCTCCTAAAGCAAAGTACTCTGATCCCCGTGAATAAGACACGATTTCCCGACTATATCCCCTCAAGCGGACGTACTAGTAGCATTGCAACTCCTGCCTGCCCTTACTTTATGCTTGTGGTCGAGTAGAGACGCGGCTTTCTTACAACGCTTTCAAAACTGCAGTTGCCTACTCGTCTGTTTCACGTCCCTGTGAAATGACTTTGGCACAAAAGCCAAAAAAATGAGCAAAGTCAGCGATAATAGTGATTGGGGGAGAGCCGCCTGTTGGCTGCAGCAAGAGGAAGGAGGGGGAGGGGCAACAGGGTGACGTAGGCGAGTTGAGCAGCCAATGGCGCTCGAGCGGGCGCCTCGAGACGGCGTATATAGCCAAAAATTTTGAGGCTGGGGCCATCACAAGCCACAGTTGTTCACCATGGCTCGCACCAAGCAGACTGCTCGCAAGTCCACGGGAGGCAAGGCTCCTCGTAAGCAGCTGGCCACCAAGGCAGCACGCAAGTCTGCTCCTGCCACAGGGGGCGTGAAGAAGCCTCACCGTTACAGGCCCGGAACGGTCGCCCTGCGTGAGATCCGTCGTTACCAGAAGAGCACCGAGTTGCTCATCAGGAAGCTTCCCTTCCAGCGTCTGGTGCGTGAGATTGCCCAGGACTTCAAGACCGATCTTCGCTTCCAGTCGTCTGCCGTCATGGCTTTACAGGAGGCATCCGAGGCTTACCTGGTCGGTCTCTTCGAGGACACTAACCTCTGTGCCATCCACGCCAAGCGTGTCACCATCATGCCAAAGGACATTCAGCTTGCTCGCCGTATCCGTGGAGAGCGTGCATAAGCTAAATCGACCACACTAGTAAACACCAAACTCGGCCCTTCTCAGGGCCAAAATATCCTTCTAAGGAGATTTCAGACATTCCTGGTATCAGTCATATGGATTAACCTTCATCTACACATATCATAAATAAATACACTAATTTAGGTGTCATACATACACTGTACACGTGATATCAATAATTCAAGTCATTTGTAGTACAACCTGTCCTCTTACAAACAAAACGGCGCTTTTTGCTCTTATGTACCACAAAGGTGCACCCCTCCCCCCCCCCCAAAACCCCCCACCCCCCAAAAAAAAAAAAAAAAAAAAAAAAAAAAATTGTCATACTGTACTAGAAATCGAAGCAACTTGTATAAGTGACGTACTGTCCTGTCCCGTTTTATTCTGTTTTCGGTCCTCTGGCTTAATCTGTTAAGTTAGGAGACGACATTTTAAATTAACTATTTTCTTGACATTTTCAAACCTTAAGAGGACGGACTGACTGCATAGTTATCCTAACGTCGAACATAATAATGAATCTCTAATCTCTAGAAAAAGAGACCGAGTGCTTATAGGTGTGGAGGGAGGGAGGGAGGGAGGGAGGGAGGGAGGGAGGAGAGAGAGAGAGAGAGAGAGAGAGAGAGAGAGAGAGAGAGAGAGAGAGAGAGAGAGAGAGAGAGAGAGAGAGAGAGAGAGAGAGAGAGAGAGAGAGAGAGAGAGAGAGAGAGAGAGAGAGAAACACACACACAGACAGTTTCATAAATATTCTCATTCTATAGTTATTTGCTTTCAGTGACAGAGGTTTTTGTTATAATAGTCATGGTGTCTAACACTCACAATCTCTTTAGAAATTAAAGTGTGGCTCCAATGGAGCCGAGTTTGTTGGTTGGTTTGAGGCCAAGCCACCACCTGCAGGCAGGCAGTCAGCCAGCCATTTACTTGGAGGAGGTGTACTTGGTGACGGCCTTAGTGCCCTCAGAGACGGCGTGCTTGGCCAGTTCTCCGGGCAACAGGAGCCTTACAGCCGTCTGGATCTCCCGACTGGTAATGGTGGAACGCTTGTTGTAGTGGGCCAGGCGAGAAGCCTCGGCGGCGATGCGCTCGAAGATGTCGTTCACGAACGAGTTCATGATCGACATGGCTTTGGAAGAGATACCGGTGTCGGGGTGGACTTGCTTCAGTACTTTGTAGATGTAGATGCTGTAGCTCTCCTTCCTCCTGCGCTTCTTTTTCTTATCGCCCTTGGCAATGGCCTTCTGGGCCTTTCCGGCCTTCTTGGCAGCCTTTCCAGATGCCTTGGGTGGCATGATGATGATGCTCGTGCCGGCGTTGTGACGATAGAATAATAATTTTGGCGCTGAATCTGAATCTGAATGATACAGGAGAAGATGCCCATTGGGGCGAGCCTTGAAGTGGGGACAGCTGAAGAGAAGTCGGTGAGAGGAAATGCTGAAGTTGAAGAAAAAGTGCCAGGGCTAGACCCAGCTGCTTGTCAAAGTGTAGATGCTGTATCAATCCATATCTGGCTAGGCTGGGAGACGGGTCTGGAAGGCGGCAGTGGAGGTTTTCTTTCTTCTTGGTGTGTGGAGTGTGTCTACGTCGGGTACCACCATCTCAAAACAAGCAAAATTAGGTCCCCATCCCCCTAAAGAGGGGGAAGAGAGCGGCTGCTCTCAGTTGGTTTCTTCTTAGATCTTCTATTTTTTCTTACTTCTAGTAATCATTTGATGTTCCTTGTACTGGGGGTAGTCAGGTGGGAAGAGATCCTTAAACAATGTTGCTTCATCGCAATGTTCGAAGATTTCTTCATTCGATACATTCCAATATGTTGGTTTGGGTTGTTCAGCATGTTTTCTGCAAACTTCACATTGTAGATTTTACTGGTGAGGCGCCTGAATTCAGGAGATCCATAAATCTGCTTATCACATTCCTCGTAAAGTTGGTCGAGTATTGGAGATTGCACTGGTATGAGTGTGGTGAGTGTGCTGCAGTGGTCTCTGGTGCTGGGGGTGATGTTTCTGTTTCAATTTCAACATCGGCGTTCGAGTCGTCATCAGAAGACGTGGTATCAGAAGCCACGGTATCAGATGTAGTTGCTGGTGTATCTGGAGTTGCTGGTGTATCTGGAGTTGCTGGTGTATCTGGAGTTGTATGGTCCAGGTTGACAGGCGTCTCTGGAACGGGGTCGGGCTCTGGCGTCTCTGGAACGGGGTCGGGCTCTGGTGGAGAGGAGCCAGCAGTAAACATGGCCTCTGGAATTACGAACGTGGGAAGATTGTTTGCCTTGTATAGTTCATTTAGTATTCTGTACCGTTGTCTGAGATCACCTCCTGAGAGTTCAGTAGCGAAGTGTATCAAAGCTGCTACAGTGCTGTCAGAGGTGGCTGGAGGCGGTGTGAGTGAGGATTGGTGCAGAGGTGTCGTCTGATGCTGTGATTGGCTGGCTCGGGAGTTGCTGGTCCAGTAGTTGGGTTGCTCGCCGCTCGCGGCGCCACCCGTCGGGAGAGCTGGGAAGGCATGTTCTTGAATGTTAAATTCCTTCGTTTTTGGAGTAGAGTTTCTTGGTCTGGCTTCTGTCATTTGCTTGATTTCCTCTTGTCGCTTGGGGCATTCTTGAGAGACGGCTGTGTGGTCACCGTCGCAGAGTAGACAACGTTTGGTGGCAGCTGTGCAGGTCTTGTGATGATGTTCCCCAGCACAGATGCTGCATTTCTGCTTCGGATTTGGGCACTTTTGTGAATAGTGGGTGTATTGATAACACCGAAAGCACTGACGCAGGTGGAAATATCGCTGCCTGGAGATCTGGTGGGGTGTGCAGGCCACTCCACAGCATCTGAGGCCGTTGTCGGCCGCGAGAGTAGCCTCTGCCGGAGTCTTGAGGGTGACCTTGAGGGTTGGCTTTCTGTTTACATCCTGCTGAATGAGGTGGGCCGATATGGCCGTGAGGGATCTGTTTTGGGTGTTTATGCTCTTCACAATCTCAGAAGCTGGTCGTTCAGCGATGATGTCACTCACTCTGTGAATGAATATAGTCCTTACTGCCAGGAACTGGTAGGGAGGCACGAGTGTTAGGCCCTGTTCTTCGAGTGCAGTGGTCGTTGTCGTGGTGAATAGGCTTTCTAGTGCTGCTGCACTACTGAAAAGAATTTGGGGCCCATTCACGTCCATAACGACGTCGATGGGTGCTACCCCAGAGGTTGATGATAGTAGATTCATTATCTCGATCTTGCTGTATGTGGTGTCGGTTCCTCGGAACCGCACCTTCACTCTGAACAGCATGTTCAGGAGGCTCTAATCGTTGCTGCCCTATATTTATCCACCCGGCAGTGCTGGGTGCAGGAGAGCCTGAACTAGAGGGTTGCACTTTCTTTAAGAGGTCTCCCGTCTCTTACCGGTATAATGCACCGGATCAGGGTGGGGTCTGACCTCCTAAAGCAAAGTACTCTGTGTGATTTTGGCGCGAGTCGAGCTTTCCTTTTATATCCCGCTCGCGACTCAGCTCAGAGCGGGTCGCGTGGCGGAGCGCGGTGATTGGTCAGTGGCGGGCTCCCTTGATCCTGAGCGGGGTATATAACATGAAGCTCGCTTCTGCGGCGCGCATAAAACACCACAAACCCACAACTGCACCAGCAATGTCAGGACGCGGCAAGGGAGGCAAAGTGAAGGGCAAGTCAAAGTCCCGCTCCAGCAGGGCCGGACTTCAGTTCCCCGTGGGCAGAATTCACCGTCTGCTGCGCAAGGGCAACTACGCCGAACGCGTCGGTGCTGGTGCTCCTGTCTACCTGGCAGCCGTCATGGAATACCTCGCTGCCGAAGTTCTGGAGCTCGCCGGTAACGCCGCACGTGACAACAAGAAGACCCGTATCATCCCACGTCACTTGCAGTTGGCCATCCGCAACGACGAAGAACTCAACAAGCTTCTGTCTGGCGTAACCATTGCACAGGGAGGTGTTCTTCCCAACATTCAGGCAGTTCTTTTGCCAAAGAAGACAGAGAAGAAGTAAACACTTCTGCCACCACGACAAATAATACCATAACCAGGCTCCATCCGGAGCCACATACTCTTTAAGAGAGAGATTCAAGTAGACAATCAAATTTTATACATTATAATAATAACATTTATCTCGATTTCATTTGGAATGTGTACATAACAAACAAACAAGCAAACAAAACAAAATATAGGGGATATTCAGCATCACTTGGAATATTAACCAATCACACACATCCAATATATATTTTATATTTTATTTTAAGTGAGGAACTCATTTTCTATCAATTTTTTAATCATACAAATTAACAAAAGCAGCTCTTCACTGGACGTAATGAATTAATAAATGATGAAGGTTTTGATGTGCTTCATATATATATATATATATATATATATATATATATATATATATATATATATATATATATATATATATATATATATATATATATGTATATATATATATATATATTATACTTGTGAACCAGAATATGTTTGAGCAGCAGCAGCAGCAGCGATCATGCCATTGGCCGCAGTGCAACAATTCAAATTTAAAGGGCCTGCTCGGGTATATAAGAAAGGCTGGGAGACTGGGGCCGGTGGTGGGTGATGGGTGATGAGTGATGGTGTGGTGTGGTGTGGTGTTGTTAAGAGTTGATTTACAGCCAGCCAGCCAGCCAGCCAGCCAGCCAGCTGCAGCCAATGCAGGGCAGGGCAGGGCAGGGCAGGGCAGGGCAGGGCAGGGCAAGGAAAGGACAGGAAAGGACAGGCAAGGCAAGGCAAGGCAGGCAAGGACAGGGCAGGCAGGCAGGCAGGCAGCAGGCAGGCAGGCAGGCAGGCAGGCAGGCAGGCAGGCAGGCAGGCAGGCAGGCAGGCAGGCAGGCAACCAGCCAGCAGACAACCAGCCACTCCCACTTTGTATTTATATGCATTCAATTTATATTCAAACATTATATATGTTAAGGGCCTTGTTTTAGTGTTTATTTTAAAAATGACAAACATCGAGTCGTCGTTTTACCAGTCCTTGGCGTTAACGGTGATGCATTTTAAAACTGAACAGAAATCA
>WNGS01069477.1:0-14773 GCA_020271785.1 Procambarus virginalis | reverse complement strand
ACAACAAGTTGGTAAAATTAGATACCATAGTGACCTCTCATGTAGAAATAATTAGTAAATTGAAAGAAAGTAATGACCATTTAAATAGCAAAGTTGTATGTCTTGAGGGTGTAGTGAAAGACTTATGCAAGGATAAGAATCAATTGGAAACAAATTGCAAAGCCATGGAAGAAGAAAATAGACTCTTAAAATAGCTTGGAAGAAGTTAAAGTAAATTTAAACATAAATGACTACAAGAGGTTAGGTAAGAAATTACAACAGGAGAAACAGCTTTTTGTCAGCACAGATGGAGGAAGTTACACAGGGAATAGAACAGTGCAAGAAAGATATGCAACTCAGCTATGCACAAGTGGCCAAGGAGAAAGAAAAAATGGAAGAAGCATTAAAGGAAGTCAAACACTGCAGCAGTGAGAAAAGTGAGAAAAGAATTGGCCATCTAACCCGAATTGGTGCACAACACAGTTGATCAGCGAGTAGTCCCTTGATCACTTTTTGGTCCTGCAGAGAGAAAAGGAGATAACATCTAGGTCGAGAAAGAGCTGTAGGAAGAAGCAACAAGTTACGTGATAAAAGCTGTTGGCCGGTCAGGAGCGAGGCTGCTAGGAGACATCGTGATGGTGGCGACCTATCAGGAGAGACTACGCAGTATGTAAACGGGAAAGCTCGTCACCTTTGAGGATCACCCCTAAATGGTGACCAAACAGATGGAAGAAGTACCAGGAATACTACGAACAAGTTACACAAGTCGATGACGGATGGGAAAGGGGGTCGTTAGACGGAGCTCTTTCAAAAGAAGATAGAGAGAAGCCCTGAAACGAACGTCGCCGAGGCCAGAACGCTTAATGAGCGAGCAGGAATGGCAGAAGATAGATCAGATTCTTTTTTCTAACAAAGTGATAGGGGTCCTAGCGTAGACCAGTAAAGTGGTACATAAAGGCAAAGCCAACCGAAAATCATTAGACGAAAGGGGGGTGAAAAATAAGAAGAGGGGGAACAACGTTCCTGAAGATTGCATACACCAACATAGATCGGAGAGAGATAAAATACTGGAGTGAAAGATGTAATACCGCTGCAGACCTACAGACACTTGTTGCACTGCACGGAGACAAAACTTGGGAAGATGTTTATTTAAATGAGGTCATATTCCGCAAGGGGGCTACGTCCAATTTGCGAGAACGGGACAGAAAAATTAGGAAAAGCGGTGGCGTTGCGTGCTGGTGAAAGAACACCTAAAGGTGAAGAAATAATGCTGCACACATCATCACAAGAAGTTGACATAATATGCACGTAGAGATCTGCTAAGAGGATGATAACCTGAATGATCATAAATGCATATAGTCCACCACTAAGCAACACATGGTCAAAGGGAGGAGCTAGATACTAAACGAGAAGGTCTTATACAATAATGAGAGAGATCACAGCGAGAGCGGATAACGATAGTTCACGACTGTTGATAGTGGCGACGTCAACTTGAAATCCATAGACTGGAAAGCATGTGAAGCTAAAACAGAAGATTTCTGGACCTGTAAATTGTAGACACATCCTGGAAACATTCTCTGTATCAACTGTTAAACAAGATACGAGGATGAGGGAAGGGGACATTCCCTTCATGTTAGATTGATATTTACCAGGAAGGAGGAAGAAATATTTGACATTCAGTACACTTCCTCCCTTGGGTAAAAGTGACCATGTCTTTTTGGGAAAAAAGTATGCAATCTGGAAGAAAATATGAAGGTTGATGCAATTGAAAAACCTGCTTTAGAAGAGGACATTATGGCAACCTTAGAAAATTTTTTAGTGAGTATAATTGGACAGACTTGTTGCTAGGCAAGGAAGGAATGAGATGTATGTCAAGTTTTGTGAAATATATGATAAAGGCACAAAAGATTTATACCAAAACAGAGAAGCAGCAACTAGAAACAGGATTGGTTCAACAGAAAGTGCGAGAGGGCCAGAGACCAAAAGACACAAAAATGAAATCAATACAGGAAGAGGCCAAACCCCCAAACATACCAGCGATACAAAGATGCGAGAAACAACTACACGGCAGTGAGGAGAGAGGTAGAAAGAAATTTTGAAAAAGGGATTGCAGAAAAGTGTAAAACAGAACCAGGTCTATTCTATAAAATTCATAAACAACAAATTGCAGGTAAAGGATAATATTCAGAGGATGAAAATGGGAAATAGATTCACGGAAAATGAAAATGAAATGTGTGAAACATTAAACGAAAAGTTTCAAAGTGTGTTTGTACAAAATTAAATCTTCAGGGAACCAGATACAATAAGAATTTCAGAGAACAACATAGAGCACATAGAGGTGTCTAGAAACGAAATGGAAAAAATGCTCAAGGAGCTAATAAGACAAAGCAGTTGGTCCAGATGGAGTTTCACCATGGGTTCTGAGAGAATGTGCACCTGAGCTCAGCATTCCTCTTCAACTGATTTTTCAGGCATCCCTGTTACAGGAGTTATAGCTGATGTGTGGAAAAAAGGTAACATAGTTCCAATCTACAAAGTGGAAGCAGGGAGACCCCTTTAAATTATAGACCGGTATCATTGACAAGTGTAATAGTCAAAATATTGGAAAAAATAATTTTAAACTAATGGGTAGAACACCTGGGGAGAAATGATAAATATCAGACAGACAGTATGGTTTTCGATCTGGAAGATCCTGTGTATCGAATTTACTCAGTTTCTATGATCGAGCAACAGAGATATTACAGGAAAGAGATGGTTGGGTTGACTGCATCTATCTGGACCTAAAAAAGGCTTTCGACAGAGTTCCACATAAGAGGTTGTTCTGGAAACTGGAAATATTGGAAGAGTGAAAGGTAAGCTTCTAACATGGATGAAAAATTTTCTGACTGATAGAAAAATGAGGGCAGTGATCAGAGGCAATGTATCGGACTGGAGAAATGTCACAAGTGGAGTACCATAGGGTTCATTCTTGCACCAGTGATGTTTATTGTCTACATAAATAATCTACAAGTTGGTATACAGAATTATATGAACATGTTTGCTGATGATGCTAAGATAATAGGAAGGATAAGAAACTTAGGTGATTGTCATGCCCTTCAAGATGACCTGGACAAAATAAGTATATGGAGCACCACTTGGCAAATGGAATTTAATGTTAATAAATTTCATGCTATGGAATGTGGAATAGGAGAACACAGACCCCACACAACCTATATATTATGAGACAAATCTTTAAAGAATTCTGATAAAGAAAGAGATCTAGGGGTGGTTCTAGATAGAAAACTATCACCTGAGTACCACATAAAGAATATTGTGCGAGGAGCCTATGCCACGCTTTCTAACTTCAGAATTGCTTTTAAATACATGGATGGCGATATACTAAAGAAATTGTTCACGACTTTTGTTAGGCCAAAGCTAGAATATGCAGCGGTTGTGTGGTGCCCATATCTTAAGAAGCACATAACAAACTGGAAAAGGTGCAAAGACATGCTACTAAGTGGCTCCCAGAACTGAAGGGCAAGAACTACAAGGAGAGGTTAGAGGCATTAAATATGCCAAAACTAGAAGACAGGAGAAAAAGAGGTGATGTGATCACTATACAAAATAGTAACAGGAATTGATAAAATCGATAGGGAAGATTCCTGAAACCTGGAACTTCAAGAACAAGACGTCATAGAATTTAAACTAGCTAAACACAGATGCCGAAGAAATATAAGAAAATTAACTTTCGCAAATAGAGTGTAGACGGTTGGAACAAGTTAGGTGAAGGTGGTGGAGGCCAAGACCGTCAGTAGTTTCAAAGCGTTATATGACAAGAGTGCTGGGAAGACGGGACACCACGAGCGTAGCTCTCATCCTGTAACTACACTTAGTAATTACACTTAGGTAATACACACTATCTCAGATTGGCGAGACTACGAGTGGAGTCCCGCAGGGGTCAGTCTTTGGACCTATACTGTTTCTGATATGTAAATGATCTCCCAGAGGGTATAGAATCGTTTCTCTCAATGTTGCCGATGATGCAAAAATTATGAGGAGATTCAAACAGAGGATGATAGTAGGAGGCTACAAGATGACCTAGACAGACTGAGTGAATGGTCCAACAAATGGCTGTTGAAGTTCAACCCGAGTAAATGCAAAGTATGAAACTAGGCAGTGGAAACAGGAGGCCAGACACAGGATACAGAATAGGAGATGAAGTACTTAATGAAACGGACAGAGAGAAAGATCTAGGAGTTGATATCACACCAAACCTGTCTCCTGAAGCCCACATAAAAAGAATAACGTCTGCGGCATATGCGTGGCTGGCTAACATCAGAACAGCGTTCAGGAACCTGTGTA
This sequence comes from Procambarus virginalis, assembly GCA_020271785.1. Lineage (NCBI taxonomy): Eukaryota > Metazoa > Arthropoda > Malacostraca > Decapoda > Cambaridae > Procambarus > Procambarus virginalis. The sequence goes on along the minus strand of WNGS01069477.1, from coordinate 10,453 downwards.
AGGAATCATTCAGAATCTTGTACACCACTATGTAAGACCAATCCTGGAGTATGCGGCCCAGCATGGAGCCCGTACCTTGTCAAGCACAAGACGAAGCTGGAAAAAGGCGAAAGGTATGCCACTAGACTAGTCCCAGAACTAAGAGGCATGAGTTACGAGGAAAGGCTGCGGGAAATGCACCTTACGACACTGGAAGACAGAAGAGTAAGGGGAGACATGATCACAACCTACAAAATCCTCAGGGGAATCGACCGGGTAAACAAGGATAAAATATTCAAAACTGGTGGGACGCGAACAAGGGGACACAGGTGGAAACTGAGTACCCACATGAGCCACAGGGACGTTAGAAGGAACTTTTTCAGTGTCAGAGTAGTTAACGGATGGAATGCATTAGTTGAGAGGCGGGACCAAAGAGCCAAAGCTCAACCCGCAAGCACAAATAGGTGAGTACACACCACCCACACACACACACACACACCACACACACACACACCACACACACACACACACCCACACCCACACCCAACCACACACACACATACACACACACCACACAACACACCACACAGGCGGCTGACGGAAGCAAGCGGAAAAGCCCTAGATTAGGTAAGGAATTAACTAACAGGCAGGAGCCAGAGAGTAACAGTCAGGGGTGAGAAGTCGGACTGGCGAACAGTAACGAGTGGAGTACCTCAAGGATCGGTGCTGGGATCAATTCCATTGCTAATATACGTGAACGACATGTCTACAGGAGTCGAGTGCTATATGGTTATGCTCTTGGATGACACAAAATTAATGAGACGAGTTGTGACAGATGAGGATTGTAGGATACTCCAAGAGGAATTGAACAAGTTGCAGAAATGGTCAAAGTAATGGCTATTGGATTTCAACATGAGCAAGTGTAAAGTTATGCAAATGGGACTAGGTGACAGGAGACCAAAGGGACAGTACACAATGAAGAGGAACTACCTTCCAGTAACGACTCGAGAAAGGGACCTGGCAGTGGACGTAACACCAAATCTAACTCCTCCTGAGGCACACATAAATAGAATAACGACAGCAGCGTATTCTACACTGGCAAAAGTTAGATCGTCATTCAGAATCTAAGTTAGGAGGCTTTTAGGGCGCTTTACACTGCCTACGTGAGGCCAGTCTCTGAGTACCGGAGTTGCAAGGGATGGGATATGAAAAGCAACTGAAGGAACTGAACCTGACGACGCTAGACAAAAGAAGGGAGCGGGGAGATATAATATGAGCATACAAAATACTTAGGGGGGAATGTTAGAGTGAAAATAGACGAAATGTTCACACAGAATACCAACAGAACAAGGAGACATGAGTGAAATTATTTTTATTACTATCTTAATGACCAAAATTAATTACAATTTTGCCTAACCGAAGTAATTTAATTAGAGTGGTCTTATTAGAGTGAGGTCTAATGCTCATATTCACTGTCACACACGACAAAGAATCATACACAAGACAATAGGCCTAAACTGTAGGCTGAAACTCACACACACACACGTGTGTATATTCACCTAGTTGTGCTAGCGGGGGTTGAGCTCTGCTCTTTCGGCCGGCCTCTCAACTGTTTCTACTACTACTTTTTTCCCACACAACAGCCACACACACACACCCCAGGAAGCAGCCCGTGACAGCTGACTAACTCCCAAGTACCTATTTACTGCTAGGTAAAAGGGGCATAGGGTGAAATAAACTCTGATCATCGTTTCTCGCCGGCGCCCGGGATCGAACCTGGGACTACAGGATCACGTGTCCAGCGTGTTGTCCGCTCGGCCGCCGGCTGTGTGTGTGTGTGTGTGTGTGTGTGTGTGTGTGTGTGTGTGTGTGTGTGTGTGTGTGTGTGTGTGTGTGTGTGTGTGTGTGTGTGTCAGAAAACTCATCCTCGTGAAGGGTTCGAACCCAGACAGCTAGGCACTCCATACAGCTTCGCATATCTAGTACCTTACCCACTACACCACACAGTACCACATAAGAGACTAGTGCATAAGCTGGAGATGCAGGCAGGAGTGAAAGGGAAGATACTTAATGCCTTACTTAATGTTCGTGCCTCCCTCGCTCCCATCACAATTGTCATGATAATGGTCCAGGGTGAACCCACCTGTCGTCTCCTCATGTTCTGGTGTGTGGTTAAGTCTTCGTATCTTCAGCCTCGTTATTGTGACTCATCCTTTACCTGTTTGTCTCTGTTATCTCCATATGTCTGTCTCTCACTCTCTCTCGCTTTCCCTCACATTTTCTCAAAATCTCTCATACTCCCACCTTCACACACTCTCACCCTCCCCCCCCTCCCCCCTCTCTCTCTCTCTCTCTCTCTCTCTCTCTCTCTCTCTCTCTCTCTCTCTCTCTCTCTCTCTCTCTCTCTCTCTCTCTCTCTCTCTCTTCTCTCTCATGGTACTTACTAGTCTAAAGGCCACATGAATATTTTTATCACTACGCAGGAGGGTGTGCATGGAGGGCTGACACTTGGGTATCATACCCACGTTACGTACCCCTATTGGATACGTATATAAATATAAAATAATTACTATTTCCATGCATCATTACTTGTATGTGCTTATATATTATATCATTAATTGCATGTATATTATATCATTACTTGTATTCTTATATCAGTTCTTGTATGTTCTTGTATGCTTATATCAGCACTTGTATGTGCTGATAGGTTATATTGTGGTGATCAGTGGGTGGACCAAACCGTGGGAAACCATTATGATTATTTTTGTGTGTGGTGGTCAGCGAGTCAGCTTCCCGTGAGAAAGTTGTATTTTGTACTAATCACTTAATGGCAAGACCGTGTGAAACCGTTATTATTTGTCCACCTAGACGGCAATATTGTGGGATATTATTTCCTGCCATGTTGGGCAGTTGGCAGAAAATTCTTTTTATTTTATAAATATATAACTATTATGTATATAACTACAATACTTCTGTTTATGCATGTAAATCTGATCATTCCTTAATTAGTTAAATTATCCCCATTATATGGCTCCATTTAAGTATGATTTATATTAATTAAAAACTGTCACTCAAAATGTTGTGCAGAAGAGAGTTCGGCTCCTGCTGTGAGAAAATTATTCAGTAACTGTTTGGACACTGGAAGGATCACTTCTAGGAGTTAAGTTCTGTATATTTATCTTTATGTTCTGTTGTAGTATGTTAGTCTGTGGAGACATAATTTTATTTTGATTTACATGTGATTGCCCATCTGTTGATATTATATATATATATATATATAATATATATATAATATATATATATATATATAATATATATAATTATTATATTATATATATATATATATATATATATTGTCGGGGTTTCACGGTGTTCTCGTTAGGGAAGGGTTAAAACAACAATAGACTGGATCTCCTTTCCAGGTGGTTGCTCCAACAATAACCCTTACTCACCGTCGTTCGGCGGGTCTTCCCTCAATCCTCTAGGCTCCACTGCTGGCCTCGGAGAGTACCCCAGTCAATCTCACAACCGGCCTTAGATTATAAGATGAGTGAGGGCACAGATCGTTCCCTCAATCTGTGGCCCGCCCCGACACCGAACTCTTACACAGCCTTCAAGGTCGCCAACTGGTTTTCTTGTGTCCAGTAACACTGCAGTGGTCAGGTGTAATTGTGGCAAGAGCAAATTCCAATAATATGGTATCAGGCAGGTCACTCAGCTTTACTTCGTTACACGGTCACAAGATAAATGGAGGGGATGATATCAAACACCAAAGAGTTTTGGTATTTTACTTAAAAGACAACGAGAAATATATATGCATCAATGTATCAGGATTAATATATGACAATTGCTCCATTCATAGCATAATATTCTAGAGCACACCGATATGGTAACACCGGCCGCGCACGCGTCACCTGTCAGACTCAGCTGACCGGGACCCTCGCGATCGTGGGAACAGACTAGTACTTGTTTCTTATTCTGTCACGATCCCCGTTTATTTAACTTTTTCCAAAACACTATTCATCATTCACATGGCTTACTTATGATTTCACTGGACTCACGATCAACATCTTATTCACAATACTCTCACAGTGACTTTTCACCGTACCAAAAGATTATTCTATTCTTAATAATATTTACTGTGAATGCACTCACTTGATCACTGAACTTTTCTTTATATCTATACTTCCTCTCACCGAGATATCACTGGCAATCACTTCACGCATATGAAATTATTCAGTACACAGTCAGGTCATATATAAATCAGTAATCAAATTTCAGGCATATATATATTTACGTCATGAAGATCAATACACCGGCATTTATATCAATAGATCATAGAGATCAACACACAGGCATTTATATCGATAGATTATAGAGATCAATCCACGGGCACTTATATCAATAGATTATAGAGATCAATCCACAGGCATTTATATCAATAGATTATAGAGATCAATCCACGGGCACTTATATCAATAGATTATAGAGATCAATAATAATACTCACTGGAGATTAATAATAATAGTCACAGTAAATTCTCTGATGAATCTTGGTGCTTGCACACACCCACACATAGATATATATGTAAACTGATATTGTGAGCGCTCTGGGCAGGCTCACCGCATACTGTGCTCTCTGTGACTTAAACTCAGGTGAGACTTGCTCACGACATATAAAATATCCTGACAAGAATATATTAGCTAACTAAAGGGGAAATGGGAGGGTAACTGTAAACACCTACTTCACCTATCCTAGGATGACAGTTGGGTTGTAGCTCCTGGTCCAGGCTCTCGCCTCGTTCATCATCCAGAAACACAAGCCCACGCCTTAGGATGTCGCGTCTCGCCGCTTCTGTACACAGCAGGTCCGTGCTCCTTCCTCTACAGTACGTCGCAGGGTTGAAGTCGGTCTCCTGGCCGTCAACTTTCCTCCCAACTACGGCAGCCAGCCTACGTCTCGGCGGTCGTCGCACGTTTCCCAATTAGTTCTTGTCACTGTGCTCCCAGAGTAACTGCCTCTCACCACTACGAAGTCACTGTGAAGTTATCAGCCGTCCCGGACGACACACGCACAGCACCCGACTTCAGAGCACTTGAAGCTCACAACACTGTCAATTCCCTCGTCGTCTAGATATATCACTAGGTATTTGGGAAGACTTCTCGACGTGCTTGCATCCAACTGTTGACTCGTAGGGTTCCACGAAGGTGGGGTTACTGTCAAACTTGACAGGATCGTCGATCACACGTTCAACCTGGTTGACAAGGCTGTCAACCCGGTTCCCTCACGGTGGGTGGCCCGGCCACTAAGCTGTCTCTTATACTGGTGAACCGCCAATGACGACACACGTCGATGCCCGGCCCACTTCTTGCAACACACCTGTCCCTGAGCACTTGTTGCTCAATATTCTGTCAATTCCTTATCTGAGCCACTTCTGGGTTGCAGGAAGACCTCACAGAGTGCGTGCCAACAACTGGAGACGCTTAAATCCACCGGAGTTCGGTAAATCCGTCACTCTGACAGGATGACCGATCGCGCGTCCTACCTCTCGGACGTGTCGTGAAAGACTGATGTCGCCGAGGCGTCACCACGGCTGGACTCCCCATGCCTATGTGACGTCACTTTTCCAAAGTTGGTTTTCATTGGCTCCCAGTGCCATGTCGCTGACGGTGACCAATCTGGCGCCACTGACGTCACACAGTTTTGGCGGGAGAACAGACTCGCCCGCGCCATATTGGCTCCCTAAAGGGCCTATCCCACAGGCCAAAATACATTTTCGCAAATTTCTCGGCTCTTCGAGAATACTACTCTCTCCCACATATGTTCAATTGATGCCTGCAATGTAGAGAACGCTCGGGAATAGTGGACATGACTCTTACAGCGGCGTGGGAGAATTAGAAGGGGGGGAACACCGTCACATACCCCTCCCCTTAAAATAAGAGTCATGTCTGGTTAGTGCATGCGAGACACGCATCTGCGACTACGTTGTCTTTTCCTTTGATGTGTTTTATATCCAGCCAGTACTCCTGCAGCAGTAGAGCCCACCTCGTTAGTCGTTGGTTGGAGTTCCTCATTTTGTGCAAAAAGGTTAGAGGTTATGATCTGTGACAAGAACAGGTCTTGCCCCTCCTCCCACGTACACGTCAAAATGCTTTAGGGCCATAACTAGTGCCAACGCTTCTTTTTCAACGGTACTATAGGCCCGCTGGTATTTCACAAACTTCTTAGAGTAGAATGCTACCGGCCTATGCACTTCACTCCTCTCTTGAGCCAACATGGCTCCTATTCCGACGTCGCTGGCATCCACGTACAGGATAAACTTGGCGGAGAAGTCTGGAGATATTAACACTGGAGCCTCTGTCAACAGTCTCTTGGTCTCCTCGAAAAGACTCCTGACAAGCCTCTCCCCATCTCCATCGCACATTCTTGGATAGGCGGTCGACTGGCACACCTGTTTATTTCGGGGTTTATCCGGCTTACCAATCTCGTACGTCACAGGACCCAACCGCTGTAGCACATGGTACGGTCCCTCGAACCGTGGCTCATTCACTCTGCTCTTACCGGCAGTAATATCATCACCTGGGACCCAGTTTGGAACTCCCTCGGCGTAGCGCTTATCGTACCATTCCGACATCTTGCGCTGCGCTTCTTTTAGATGTTTTCCAGCCAGTTCCTTTGCTAAGGTGAGCCGCTCCTTAAACTTTAGAACGTACTCATTAACGCTCCCACGGTCACCCCTGGTATCCATTGTTCCTTCAGCATGGACAGAGGACTTCTCACCTCGTGTCCATATATCAGCTGGAAAGTGTGAGAAACCTAGTGATTCCACCACTGCATTACGGATGGCAAATAACGCAGGGTATACTGCCTCGTCCCACTCAGCTCCCTGCTCAGCGCAGAACACTCTCAGGATCGTCTTCAAAGTGGAGTGGAACCTTTCGATCGCCCCCTGCGACTGCGGTCGGTAGGGCGACGACCGAATCTGTGTCACTCCCCAGCTTGTCACTGTTTGCCTGAACCACTTGGACTGGAAAATGCTTCCACAGTCCGTTTGAATTTCTCTGGGCATCCTACCCAAGAGAAAAATCGTATTAGCTGCCCAGCTACTCCTTTTGAGGTCAACCGCCGCATCGGAACAGCTTCCGGGAATCTGGTTGACGCACACATTATTGTCATTAGGTAGGTATTCCCTTTCTTTGTCCTTGGCAACGGTCCCACTCCGTCGACCAACAGACGCTCGAATGCGGGCCCAAAGCTGGAACAGGACTAACGGGGCCTTTGGTATTGCGGATTGGCTCTTTCCTGCCCTCTGGCACGGTAAGCACGTCTTACAATAACGCCTCACGTCGGCGTCCATACCTGGCCAGTAGAAATGGTCCCTGATCCTATGCAACATTTTGGTCACCCCCAGGTGACCCGCAGAGTCAACAGAGTGTGACAGATCCAACACTGTCGCTCTGCACTGGGCCGGCAACACTACCTGCTGTCTTGTACTTAGAGGTGCCTCTCCGGCCTCTATCCTCACAGGTCTCCACTGCCTCATTAGTATGCCTTTATGCCTGTAAAAGTGAGTGGGCTTCTCAGGACCATCACGTCCTTCATTTGCCACGGATTAAATTGGGGAATTCTGCCTGTTGCAGCTCCTCGAGCCTAGTGCGGTCCACCCCGAGAGAACTGGTGAGGGTCACCTGTACCTCACCTTCTGGGCTGCCTTCGCCCTCCACTCCTTCTCCGGGTTCCATAACGAGGTGATTAATTCCCAGGCCGGCGGACGTCTCCTCGTCGGCCTTATCAGATCCACGCCCTCCTCGTCCTCCGCACCGCCTCGGAACTACGGCAGACAGGGAACGCCTCCATGGCGATTCCTTTCTCGTCCCCATAGGCGTCGAACACTCCGCCTTTCTTCCTGTAGTGCTCCAAGCACTCCTCGTCCTTCACGAGGTTCGGGAGGACACGTCCTCCACACGCATCATTCCCAAGATGACCTGTGCCTCCATCTGGGCATCGATGCACAGACTCCCACTACTAGGGTTTGGCAACCATAATCCGAACTCAGGGTTACCCGGTGTAGGGGCATCTGCACTGGGCCTCCCACAGTGGTCACACTCGCCATTCCCACACTGGTTCCCCGTAGTTCTCAGGGAACAGGGCCTCGCTCACTAGGGTAAAGTCTGCCCAGTGTCTCTCAACATCTTCACTGGGATGGGGTCTGCGTCCCCCATCCTTACGGTTCCTTCACACACAAACGGGTGAATCCTCTTCTCCCATTAAGTACGGGTCCATCCCGCACCCAATCAGCCATCTGGTCCTCCGTCTTCACGAAGGCTACATTCCTCGGTGTCTAGGACGTCTGCATTCGCGAGCGACGTGTCCGGGTATTCCGCAATTGTAGCAGCGAACTCTCCTCGTTGGTGACCATCCACCGCCGCTCGCCCTTGCCACATTTCCTGAGGCGACGTCCCGAAGGTCTTTCTCGCACCATCTGTCGACCCCTTCGTCACAGCCACAGCTCCCGAGCTCTCCGTCGGGACTTCTTCGACGGTTCCACAGCACTCTTCTGTCCCCTACTATCTCCACTCGAGGGGTAGAACTTGGGAGAACTCGGTCCTGTCCTCCATCCGTCCGACCTTCTATTACTTCTCCCATAGCTAGAGAATACGGGCGGTCGGTGCTGGCCCTCTCGTCGTGGACGTAACGCTTCTTCTAGCATGTCTGCTCGATCGGCCGCGGCTCTCAGGTCCTTGATGTCCGCCTCCTTTACTCTCACCCTAATCTCAGGAGAGAGCACGGACATAAACTTTTCCATGACCATCAGCCCCTTGATGTCTTCAGCCGATCTTGCTCCTTCTGACTCCAGCCATTTCACGAATTTCCTTTCCATGTCCCTCGCCGTCTCCGCATACGATTTTCCTGGCGATCGGGTACATTCTCTAAACCTTTTCCTATAGCACTCCGGCGTCAGCTTGAACGAATGGAGCACGGCCCGTTTTACTGCATCATAGTTGGTACACTCCTGGAGGTCGAGCATGTTGTAAGCTTCACGAGCTTCACCAGTGAGCCTTCCTTGAACTAGCTCCGCCCACTCTGCCCTCGGCCACTTCTTCAACGTAGCGACCCTTCTCGAAATGCTCGAAGAAGCCCTCAGCCTCATTAGGCACGAAGACGGGCAAATCCCTCTCTCTCACTCGGCGGTCCTCCTGCTGTTGTGGTGGGGCAGTTGGAATAGTCCTAGCTCAGCTCGTTTCAGCTCAATCTCTTGTTCGCTTCAACCTCCTGCAGCTTCGTCCTAGCATCTTCTCGCGCTCCTTCAGCTGTGCCTCTCGTTCTTCTCTACGCTGCTGTGCTTCTGCCTCTAGTTCCTCTCGTTGCTGCTGTGCCTCTCGTTCTTCTCTACGCAGCTGTCTCTCTTTCGCATCCTCGCGCTCGCTGTGCTTCTCTTTCTTCTCTGCGCAGCTGTGCTTCTCTTTCTGCTTCCTCGCGCCTCAGCTGTGCTTCTCTTTCTTCTCGTTGCAGCTGTGCATCTCTCTCTTCTCTGCGCAGCTGTGCTTCTATCTGCATCTTCATTATTTCCAGCTTGACAACTGCGCCTACTGCCACTGGATCCCCGGCTGCTGCCACCGGTACTCAAGTTCTCTCCTCCACTGGCAGGGGTCTGTGGCCGCTCCTCTCCTAAGGCTTCATCACGTGCCTTGAGCTGTGCCATGATCTCAAGTCTTCTCTCTCCACTTTGGAAGCTCTCAACTTGATCCCAAGTGGTCGGCGATCGTCTGCAGCTGTGCCTTGGTGCACTCCCAGTACTTGCTCGTCTCTCGTGTCTATAAACCTGGCTACTCTATCACCCTCCATCTTGTGACAATGAGTGAAAACTTGGGCCTGATATTTAATACCACAATTACCAAGTGATCTTGCTCTTATCCTGGCAAGGTCGCCAATGTCGGGTTTCACGGTGTTCGTTAGGGAAGGGTTAAAACAACAATAGACTGGATCTCCTTTCCAGGTGGTTGCTCCAACAATAACCCTTACTCACCGTCGTTCGGCGGGTCTTCCCTCAATCCTCTAGGCTCCACTGCTGGCCTCGGAGAGTACCCAGTCGATCTCACAACCGGCCTTTAGATTATAGATGAGTGAGGGCACAGATCGTTCCTCAATCTGTGGCCCGCCCCGACACCGAACTCTTACACAGCCTTCAAGGTCGCCAACTGGTTTTCTTGTGTCCAGTAACACTGCAGTGGTCAGGGTAATTGTGGCAAAGAGCAAATTCAAATAATATGGTATCAGGCAGGTCACTCAGCTTTACTCGTACACGGTCACAAGATAAATGGAGGGGATGATATCAAACACCAAAGAGTTTTGGTATTTTACTTAAAAGACAATGAGAAATATATATGCATCAATGTATCAGGATTATATATGACAATTGCTCCATTCATAGCATAATATTCTAGAGCACACCGATATGGTAACACGGCCGCGC
>WNGS01069467.1:0-13970 GCA_020271785.1 Procambarus virginalis | reverse complement strand
ATTAAATATGTCCAGTTATTGGTTAATAATTTATTTATTATTTAGTCGTAAATACATGAAATTTGCAGGTAATTTAATTTCACAAAAAATATTTTGATCCTTTGAGCTGTTGTTTACCGCTTGAAGATAACTATGATCTATATATATTGACTGCCAGCCTCGACACCTTAAGCTTAACAGCTTCAACATCTTGCACTCAACAGATCAACAGAGCCAATTACTCGCTCAACATTGGAGTAGACGTCCTTAATTACTATGAGGATTACTTTGAAGTGGATTACCCTCTACCCAAACAAGGTCTGTGGAATAACATATCTTTTTCTACTGATAATTGCTTTCGGTACAGTAATTTGTACTTTAGTTCAGATGCATATTTTGAATATTATTAATTACATTTTAGAGCAGTTATTTCTCTTTCAATACATTTAGTTTGTGTTAGTGCAGGGAACTGCTTGCCAGTAGAGGGAATTGTGCATGTTAACTGTGTACTGTGTACTGTGTACTCTCTAATATGCTGTAGTGATGTGTTGCCTTCTCGAAACTTGTATTGGCCAATGTGCTAATATGGGACGTATCCACCTCTACGGACAGTCTCTGGCACTCTCCCTACTGACAGTGACCTGGCACCACACTGGCACTCTCACTACTGACAGTGACCTGGCACCACACTGGCACTCTCACTACTGACAGTGACCTGGCACCACACTGGCACTCTCACTACTGACAGTGACCTGGCACCACACTGGCACTCTCACTACTGACAGTGACCTGGCACCACACTGGCACTCTCACTACTGACAGTGACCTGGCACCACACTGGCACTCTCACTACTGACAGTGACCTGGCACCACACTGGCACTCTCACTACTGACAGTGACCTGGCACCACACTGGCACTCTCACTACTGACAGTGACCTGGCACCACACTGGCACTCTCACTACTGACAGTGACCTGGCACCACACTGGCACTCTCACTACTGACAGTGACCTGGCACCACACTGGCACTCTCACTACTGACAGTGACCTGGCACCACACTGGCACTCTCACTACTGACAGTGACCTGGCACCACACTGGCATTCTCACTACTGACAGTGACCTGGCACCACACTGGCACTCTCCCTACTGACAGTGACCTGGCGCCACACTGGCACTCTCACTACTGACAGTGACCTGGCACCACACTGGTACTCTCCCTACTGACAGTGACCTGGCACCACACTGGCACTCTCCCTACTGACAGTGACCTGGCACCACACTGGCACTCTCACTACTGACAGTGACCTGGCACCACACAGGCACTCTCACTACTGACAGTGACCTGGCATCACACTGGCACTCTCACTACTGACAGTGACCTGGCACCACACTGGCACTCTCCCAACTGACAGTGACCTGGCACCACACTGGCACTCCCTACTGACAGTGACCTGGCACCACACTGGTACTCTCCCTACTGACAGTGACCTGGCACCACACTGGCACTCTCCCTACTGACAGTGACCTGGCACCACACTGGCACTCTCACTACTGACAGTGACCTGGCACCACACTGGCACTCTCCCTACTGACAGTGACCTGGTACCACACTGGCACTCTCCCTACTGACAGTGACCTGGCACCACACTGGCACTCTCACTACTGACAGTGACCTGGCACCACACTGCCACTCTCCCTACTGACAGTGACCTGGCACCACACTGGCACTCTCACTACTGACAGTGACCTGGCACCACACTGGCACTCTCCCTACTGACAGTGACCTGGCACCACACTATCACTCTCCCTACTGACGGTGACCTGGCACCACACTGGCACTCTCCCTACTGACGGTGACCTGGCACCACACTGGCACTCGCCCTACTGAGAGTGACCTGGCACCACACTGGCACTCCCTACTGACAGTGACCTGGCACCACACTGGCACTCTCCCTACTGACAGTGACCTGGCACCACACTGGCACTCCCTACTGACAGTGACCTGGCATTACACTGGCACTCTCCCTACTGACAGTGACCTGGCACCACACTGGCACTCTCCCTACTGACAGTGACCTGGCACCACACTGGCACTCCCTACTGACAGTGACCTGGCACCACACTGGCACTCCCTACTGACAGTGACCTGGCACCACACTGGCACTCTCCCTACTGACAGTGACCTGGCACCACACTGGCACTCTCCCTACTGACAGTGACCTGGCACCACACTGACACTCTCCCTAGGGACAGTGACAGTGACAGTGACAGTAACAGTGGCATTAACAGTGACAGTAACAGTGACAGTAACAGTGACAGTGACAATGACAGTAACAGTGACAGTAACAGTGACAGTGACAATGACAGTAACAGTGACAGTAACAGTAACAGTGACAGTAACAGTAACAGTGACAGTAACAGTGACAGTAACAGTGACAGTAACAGTAACAGTGACAGTAACAGTGACAGTAACAGTAACAGTGACACTAACAGTGACAGTAACAGTGACAGTAACAGTAACAGTGACAGTGACAGTAACAGTGACAGTAACAGTGACAGTAACAGTGACAGTAACAGTAACAGTGACAGTAACAGTAACAGAGACAGTAACAGTGACAGTGACAGTAACAGTGACAGTGACAGTAACAGTGACAGTAACAGTGACAGTAAGTGACAGTAACAGTGACAGTAACAGTAACAGTGACAGTAACAGTAACAGTGACAGTAACAGTAACAGTAACAGTGACAGTGACAGTAACAGTGACAGTGACAGTAACAGTGACAGTAACAGTAACAGTGACAGTAACAGTAACAGTGACAGCAACAGTAACAGTGACAGTAACAGTGACAGTAACAGTAACAGTGACAGTAACAGTGACAGTAACAGTGACAGTAACAGTAACAGTGACAGTGACAAGCTGATATCACTAAAGTTTTAGTTAAGACAGCACAAAATAACATAATGTTTTACATTGATAAATTCCAGGTCTTTAGATGTGGTAAAAATGAAGACCTTAAAATACAGGTACAAGACACGATGAACTCTGCCCACAGCAGAGAGCAATAAGTCAAGCGTCTGGGAATAATGATGACTGACAACTTCAACATTTAGGGAGCAGAAACAACCAAATATAGAGTCAACATCAAAAATGAAATGATGGATTACGAGAGCCATGGATGGATTCCAGGTGTTGGAGATTACTGTGAGGTTGGAGCAGTAGTGTGGGCAGCAAGGCTTAGACTGGCGCACAAGCCGCTCACAGTAATTATCAACAACGTCAATTAGGTTATGATGGGGTGATAGTTACAAGAGCGGAGGCTTCTTATAATGGGAGCGAGTCGACAAAAGTTTGTAATTAGAGGTAAAAAGGATTTCCTGAAAAAATTTGTGTATACGAATTTATTTAGTAAAATTAATCATAAAACGAGAATGTGTTTGCACACACACATGGAAGTGGGAGAGTTATCACTGCGAGGTACCATGCGTTGACGCACAGTACTGTGTCCTGGTGACGGTACGCAAGTGACGCACAGTACTGTGTCCTGGTGACGGTACGCAAGTGACGCACAGTACTGTGTCCTGGTGACGGTACGCAAGTGACGCACAGTACTGTGTCCTGGTGACGGTACGCAAGTGACGCACAGTACTGTGTCCTGGCGACGTTACGCAAGTGACGCACAGTACTGTGTCCAGGCGACGTTACGCAAGTGACGCACAGTACTGTGTCCTGGTGACGGTATGCAAGTGACGCACAGTACTGTGTCCTGGCGACGTTACGCAAGTGACGCACAGTACTGTGTCCTGGCGACGGTACCCAAGTGACGCACAGTACTGTGTCCTGGCGACGTTACGCAAGTGACGCACAGTACTGTGTCCTGGTGACGGTACGCAAGTGACGCACAGTACTGTGTCCTGGTGACGGTACGCAAGTGACGCACAGTACTGTGTCCTGGCGACGGTATGCAAGTGACGCACAGTACTGTGTCCTGGTGACAGTACGCAAGTGACGCACAGTACTGTGTCCTGATGACGGTACGCAAGTGACGCACAGTACTGTGTCCTGCTGACGGTACGCAAGTGACGCACAGTACTGTGTCCTGGCGACGGTACGCAAGTGACGCACAGTACTGTGTCCTGGCGACGGTACGCAAGTGACGCACAGTACTGTGTCCCGGCGACGGTACGCAAGTGACGCACAGTACTGTGTCCCGGCGACGGTACGCAAGTGACGCACAGTACTGTGTCCCGGCGACGGTACGCAAGTGACGCACAGTACTGTGTCCCAGCGACGGTACGCAAGTGACGCACAGTACTGTGTCCCGGCGACGGTACGCAAGTGACGCACAGTACTGTGTCCCGGCGACGGTACGCAAGTGACGCACAGTACTGTGTCCCGGCGACGGTACGCAAGTGACGCACCTCCACTTCCTCCTTCTGTAAGATATAACACCTAAAATTACCAGTTGTTATCTTGGTCATTATGACCATCTTCTTGATCATCTTAATCCATATTGTCGTCTTGATCATCTTAATCCATATTGTCGTCTTGATCATCTTAATCCATATTGTCGTCTTGATCATTTTCTCTCTCCAGTTGGTTGTGTAGTGTCTTATTCTCATCTTTGAGAAACTATTTCCCATTCTTATCCTTAAGAAACTGTTTCTTATTCTCCTTCTTGAGTAAGTGTTCTTGCTATCTCACTTTCTCCAACTTTACCTATAATTCACTGCTATGGTACTCGATGTTCACTAATGTTCTTAATGTATTAAATTGTTCTCAAAGTTCAATATTGTGAACAATGTTCACTCTTGTTCTTAATGGTCAGTATTGTGAACAATGTTCACTATTGTTCCTAATGGTCAGTATTGTGAGAGTGAAGGTGAGACACAGTAGTCCTCAGAGTGATGTTGGAAATGTGTGTTGGAGAGGACACATAATACAGCGGCCTCTAGCAACCCCAAAAGTTTGTCTTGGGTTTATTCCCAAGTACTTGTGATGTGGGAAAGAATAGCAAGTAAATGTTGACATTCTAGATGCAGCCTTGTCTAGCTTGGTGGTGAGCCGGAGGGCATGAGGACAGGTGCTAGCTAGTCCTGACAAGAGGACATAGACATGTAGACATAGATATCTTCACTTGTCGCGGTGTTTATGTATGTGCAGACATGATAGCCATCCCGGACTTCATCTCCGGGGCGATGGAACACTGGGGACTGATCACGTACAGGGAGGTGAACCTGCTCTACGACGCCCGGGGCTCCTCCTCCTACAACAAGCAGCGGGTCGCCTCCGTCGTCGCCCACGAGCTCGCTCACATGTGGTTCGGCAACCTTGGTAATTATTCTTCACCATCATTCTTCATTTTGAAATCAATGTTTTCTATATTTTACGTGCAATATCTTTACACTTTTTATATAAGATTTTATTATATATATTTAATATTCAATTATTCGTAAACACTCATGCATTATACATTCATACATCTGTACTAGAAGCGAGAATGTCTGTCTGTCTCATTGGATGTGAGTACAAAAAGTCGGAGGCCATAAACCTGGGACTAGCCCTCACGCAAATTGGCAGAGGGAATGGTGTGGGGTTCGGGATGAACATAGGCTGGTCGGAGTCGCCACAATTCAAAAGGGAACAGCGTGCCAGGACTACACAGCTAAATATTTTCAAAACAAACTTTTCAAAACTTTTTTTTTATTTGTAGTAACATGAACCATTATTCACTGATTTCGGGAAAATAAAATCTGGAAATATCCAGAAATTTCCTGCTGTACATAATTTGCCCGTACTCCCATAAAACACGATTCATCCTCAGCGTCGAAGGATTCTCAAGCTGCAGTTCTCAGCCCTTCGTTTAGTTTTAATAGCACCTATAGGAAGGATGAGGACCATAGTACATATACCGACATACAACACAATTAGAAAGTAGAAATCGGTACAATTGAAATTGGACAAACCGGATAACGATTTTCTATATATGTCGCAAAGACAACTAAACTACCCTAACCTAACCTTCCTAGGCCTAATACATGCTATATGAGGCCTAATATAGTACCTAGCATGCTATACTGGGCCTACGAATATTTAAGGCATTTTTTTAACTTATTTTTTTGGACTCTATGAAAGTGAATTTTACAAAGTTCTACTATATCTATTTTAGTAAGTCAATGTTTGTACTATCTTGCACTTAGTCACCAAAAGCACTATCCACACAGGAGGCTGGGTTGAAGTTTTCTACCACAGTAAGGGGGAACTATTCTTTTGTATAGGACTCGTACCACTGAGCTGGTTCCTGGTTCCTGGTTCCAGGCTCCTGGTTCCTGGTTGCTGGTTCCTGGTTCCTGGTTCCAGGCTCCTGGTTCCTGGTTCCAGGCTCCTGGTTCTGGTTCCTGGTTCCAGGCTCCTGGTTCTGGTTCCTGGTTCCAGGCTCCTGGTTCCTGGTTCCAGGTACCTGGTTCCAGGCTCCTGGTTCCTGGTTCCAGGTTCCTGGTTCCTGGTTCCAGGCTCCTGGTTCCAGGCTCCTGGTTCCTGGTTCCAGGCTCCTGGTTCTGGCTCCTGGTTCCTGGCTCCTGGCTCCTGGTTCCTGGCTCCTGGTTCCAGGCTCCTGGTTCCTGGTTGCTGGTTCCTGGTTCCAGGCTCCTGGTTCCAGGCTCCTGGTTCCTGGTTCCAGGCTCCTGGTTCCAGGCTCCTGGTTCTGGCTCCTGTTCCTGGTTCCTGGTTCCTGGCTCCTGGTTCCTGGCTCCTGGCTCCTGGTTCTGGTTCCTGGTTTCTGGCTCCTGGTTCCTGGTTCCAGGTTCCTGGTTGCTGGCTCCTGGTTCCTGGCCAGGATGGATAGACGGATAGTAAGATGAGTAGGTTGATGTACAGATTGGTGGATGGATAGATAGGTCGATGGATCGGTGGAAGGATAGGTGAAAGGGAAGATGATAGATAGACAGATGAGTAGATGAATGGTTTAAAAGATAGATTAATAGACGGATAGAGAGATTTGGTAGAATAGATGGATAGATATATAATAAAAAGATTAGTAGGTGGTTGGATTGATGGACGAAGATAAATGGATAGATGTACTGATGAATAGACAGATGGATAGAAAGCGAGATGAATATAAAACAGACCCGGCATTCCCCCTTTTCTGTCAGTCTTCCATGTTAAAATTATTATATACAATTATTTAGGTAGGCATCCTTCAGTCTCGGGAGACTATGGAGTTGCGTTCTGATTGTCAATCCTGGTGCAGCGTCTGGTGTGACTGATGAGGCCAATCCGAGAGTGGCAATCCATCCCACACCGAGCACAAACGAAGTCTGATTCTGGTCTGTCCTCTTGCCTATCGGCTTTCCTTCTCTGTCTCTTTGCCTCCGATTCCTTGGCAAGTGACTCCTCGAACTTGGAGAGACCTCTTTGAACAGACTGCCTCCAGGCTGAACGGTCTGCAGCCAGTGTCTCCCATATAGCAAGATCGACGTCCATGGCTTTCAGGTCCCTCTTGCATACGTCTTTGTACCGTAGCTGGGCTTGCCTGTTGGACGCTTTCCCTGCATCAACTCTCCGTACAGGAGATCCTTGGGGATCCTGCCGTCGCCCATTCTCACAACGTGCCCGAGCCAGCGCATTCGTCTCTGCTTCAGCATTGTGTACATGCTGGTGATTCTTGCTCTCCCCAGGACGCTGTTGTTTGTCACCTTGTTATGCCAGGTGATGTCCAAGATGTATCGGAGGCAGCGCATGTGGCAGGCGTTCAGCTGTCTTTCCTGACGTGCGCGGAGTGTCAAAGACTTACTGCCATATAGGAGAGTGCTCAGGACACAGGCTCTGTAAACCTGGATCATGTGTTACTCGGGCAGCTTATTGTTGGCCCACACTCTCTTTGTCAGTCTGGACATGGTAGTAGTCCTTCTGATGCGATTGTTTAGCTCCTTGTCGAGACCTAGGGAGTCAGAGATTGTGGAGCTCAGGTACACGAAGTCGTGAACGACTTCCAGTTTGTAATCGGAGATGCCGATGTCAGGTGGGGAGTCCACTCCTTGCCCATGACTTGTGTTTTCTTCACGCTGATGGTGAGTCTGAAAGCCTGACAGGCCTCGTGGAAGCGGGTCATGAGCCGTTGGAGGTTTCAGCTGAGTGGCAGTGACTGCTGCTCATCAGCAAAAAGGAAGTCGAGCAGACACCTCAGCCGAACCTTTGTCTTGGCTCTTAGCTTGGCGAGGTTGAAGAGTTTTTGCGTTCGACCTGGTCTGGAGGTAAATGCCTTCTGTGGCAGATCCGAAGGCGTGACGCAGTATAACTGTGAAGAAAATCCCGAATAGGGTTGGAGCCATACACTGTATGAACAGCAGAGGTCCACAGTTGTTCAACGTCCTACCAGCGAGCATCAGAAATATTACAGGAACAACCGTTGACAATCAAGAGGAAACTAGATTGTTTCCTTCAAGGAGTGCCGGACCAACCGGGCTGTGGTGGGTATGTGGGCTGCGGGCCGCTCCGAGCAACAGCCTGGTGGACCAAACTCTCACAAGTCATGTCGGCCCGGGCTGGGCTTGGGGAGTAGAAGAACTCCCAGAACCCCATCAGCTAGGTAACCAGGTATCAACCAGGAGCCAGGATGCAGCCCTGCTTTACTCCGCTTTGGATGTCAAAGGCGTCTGATGTTGAGCAGTCAAAGACCACGGTGCCCTTTATGTTCTCGTGGAAGGATCTGGTGATGCTGAGGAGCCTGGGTGGGCATCCGATCTTGGGCAGGCCATCCCTGCTGACGAGGTCGAAGGCTTCGTCAGATTTATGAGGTTATGAAGAGTGGCTGCTTCTGTTCCCTGCATTTCTCTCGCAGTGTCTGAGGGAAAAGACCATGTCAATGGTGGACCTCTTTCCTCAGAATCCGCACTTTGATTCTGGGAAAAATTCTCTCCTCAAGTACTTGGAGCCTCTTCAGTGTGACTTGAGCAAACAGCTTTTCTGACAATACTGAGGGAGAGATGCCGCGGTAATGTTGCAGTCGCCCCTGTCACCTTTATTCTTGTACAGCGTGACGATGTTAGTGTCCCCTCATGTCCTGTGGCACCTATCCTTCTCTCAGCAGAGGCAGAGGATTACATGCAGCTCCATGAGTATGATACCTTAGCAGTACTTCAAGGCCTCGGCAGGAATACCGTTTTTCCAGGAGTTTTGCTAGGAGCAAGGGAGCTAGGGCCTCACTCATATCTTCGAGGGTCGGTTCACTGTCGCGCTGGCCACTGGCTCTCTAGCTTCATTAACACAGGCAGACACTCAATGGTGGTCAGGGCATCTTCAGTGACCGCATTCTCCCTGGCGTATAGCTCGAGCAGTGCTCGACCCAGCGCTTCATGTCAGTGTCTGGTCCTGAATTACCTCGCCTCTTGCAGATTTAAGGGGCGCGGTTTTCATCTGGTTGGGCCAAGGGCCTGCTTGATGACGCATACATCTCATTTACATTGCCCGTATCTGCTGCAGTCTGTATCTGGGCGCAGAGCTGGAGCCAATAGTTGTAGGTGCATCACCTGGCGCTCTGCTGCGCTCTGCAGCGGACGGCCCGAAAGATCTGTAAGTTGCACTGACTTGGCCATGTTTTATAGGATGCTAAAGCGTTTCTCTTCTCTTCGATGACTGGTGTCATCTCTTCTGAGTGAGCCTCAACCAGTCTGCTGACCTGCTGGTCCTCTTGCTTTAGGTGGACATGGCAGCGTTGAACACAGTGTCTCTGAAGTGCTCCCATCTCTTACAAATGGTGATCCCAGCGGGCCAGGAGAGCTTCCTCGAGCGCAAGTGCAAAATCTTCACCTTGTCCTGATCGGGATCTTGCTGGTGTCGATGCGAGGTCTGCCTGCCTTATTCGAGTGGTGAATCTTTTTTGTTTGCATCTTGACTTTGCTACATACCAGGGAGTGGTCGGTGTCACAGATGACACTCTGGTAGCTACGAGTAGTCTTAACCACGGGTAGAATTGCACGCCTGGTAAGAATCAGGTCAAGCTGGTGTCAATGCTTGAATCTGGGGTGTCTCCGAGAGACTCGGTGTTGAGGCTATGTGCCAAACAACGTGTTGGTGACACAGAGACCATGAAGGCAGCAGAGTTCTAGCAGACGTTGCCCGTTCTCATTCATCCTCCCTATGTCGAATGACCCAGACAAGTGGGCCAAATGTTGTGCTCGGCACCCACTCTGGCGTTGAAGTCGCCGAGGATGAACAGTGGCTCCTTTACAGGGATTCTCGCTATGACTCTACTGAGGTCATCATAGAATTTTTCCTTCGCCTCTGCTGGAGAAGTCAGGGTTGGTGCATATGCACTAATTACATTGACTGGGTCCTGCTGGGAGTGCAGTTGCAGAGACACAAATTCATTCGGTTCCCCTTTGTCGGTGGTATAATGTGTCCCAATAGTGCATTCCTGACGGCAAATCCCACACCATGTCTCTGGTCTCATTTTGGAGGTTTTCCTGCCGAAAGAGAAGGTCTCTCTCTCTCACAGATCCTGATCAGGGAGCCTGGTCTCTTGGAGAGCAACAATATCCATCTGCAGTTTGCTCAGCTCCCTATCGATGACTGCTGTTTTTTGGGCGTCGTTGATTTCTTGCAGGTCTTCAGAGAAGCCTGGTGTTAGTATCCTGACGTTCCATGTGCCCAGCTTAAGGGGAGTTGATATTTTCTTTCTGGATTGGAATTGCCTGGTGCAAAGTTGTTGGTTCGTTTGTCGGTTTCACCCTAAACCCCACGCACCCAGTAAGGTTAATGGACAATGGCCAGGCAACACCTTATTGGCTGGAGTTTGCCCAGCTTGAGTGGGCAGTAAGTGCCCTGTGGGGCGCGATGACCCCTCCCACCGTCGGAAGCAACCTTTGGCTTCACGCTCTTCGCAAACCAAGCAAAAGACTTAAAACCGGTAGACTGTCGCTTCCTGTGTTGGTTCGACGCTCTGAGGCGAGGCTGGAGTGTCCTTTCCAGGGTGCAAAGTCTGGTAGGTCGACATGAAAGCGAAGCTGTTACCCATGCAGCAGCCCCCCCTCTCCAAATGATAATATATAATAATATATAATTATTTATATTAGTATATATAATTAAATTATATATTATATATATTTAAATTATTATATTTTTATATACGATTTAATTCCTTACCTCCATCGTATCCCATATCTATCCCACCCAAGTGCTATATCCCTTATGGCTTGATGCTCTACTTCATAATTAATTACCTGCAAAATTTAGTGAGTCTATCCCATGGTCTCCAACTCCAGAAGAACAGTCATATTAATAATGCTAATTTTTATATTATATATAAATATATATATTATATATATATATATATATATATAATATATATATGGTCCCACCAGCTTTCAAAGGGAAGCGATGGCCACTGCCATTGACAGTTAGGGAAGAGACTCCCATTAACCTAATCTCATCTGAAAACACAACCCAAGAGATCATAGCGACGCCTGCTAGAACATTACCACACATCCCAAAGCAGCCCGCCCAAATGCAGCAGCCAAACTCTCTAATCTTCTCAAAAGGGTCAATGATGCCTCAGAAAAAATTCAAGTGTGGCATAATTTCCTTCTGTTTGGCAATGTAAGCCGCACCTTCCCTCCAAGGAGGGACAAATCACTTGCTTCCTCGGTTGAGGGCGATAAATAAATACCAAAGGGGGATAACCAAGTTCGCCTGCCTCTCTGAGCAAAACACACCCACCGCAGAAATGGTAACAACAACAACATCCGGAAACTACAAAATCAGAGCACAAATCACCAAGAAATTGAAGAGGGAAATACTGCAAGTGCTATTAGAGTCCTCGTCAGTGACGAGAAAATTGCTCCTCGAAACTCAGCCACAGCATGGGCCCTGCAAAGCAACACCCACCCAGAACCTCTCAAGGCGACAACATCGTTCCGGCATCAGCCAACACCATTTCAGACCCATTAACCGTTGGTGAATCTGAGGTCTACAAAGCGGCCCTTTCTTTTCCACCTGGGTCAGCAGGCGGCTTTACAGGGTTAAAACCTCAAACATCAAGCAAATGTTAAATCGTGCGGTTGGTGATGCTGCACAAGATCTTCTTATGGAACTCACAAGGTTCGTTAACATGTGCCTGGCTGGTGATATACCTGAGGTCATCAGGCCTCTCTTTTTGGTGCCTCCCTCTGTGCTCTCAAAAAGAAGGACGATGGAATCAGGCCAATCGCTGTTGGCAACACTCTCCGACGCCTGATTGCCAAGGCTGCTACGAGGGTTGTCAGCCAGCAAGGGGCTGAATTGCTGAAACCATTCAGCTAGGATTTGGAATCCCCAAGGCTGTGAAGCGGCTGCCCATGCAGCACGAGCATACATCACCAACATTTCTGATGAAAAGGCCCTGCTCAAACTGGACTTAAGAATGCCTTCAACATGGTCAGAAGAGATGCAGTACTTTGTGCCGTACATCGTCATTTCCGGCCCTCTTACCCGTTCATACTATCGTGCTACAGTGGTGAGTCAAAACTGCTCTTTGGTGAGCATGAAATCAGATCATGTGAAGGTGTTCAGCAAGGTGATCCTCTTGCTCCCTCCTTCGGTCTTAGTCTTAAGAAGTCTTAAAAGAAATCACCGAAAGCTTGTCCAGCGAGTTCAACATCTGGTTTTTGGATGATGGCACTATAGCTGGCACCGTAGACGACCTCTGGCAGACATCAGGAAAATAAGGAAACGAGAAGTAAGCCTGGGTCTCGTCCTGAACCCTTCCAAGTGTGAAGTAGTCTCCTCCAACCCAGACATCGTAGCTAGAATAAGGTCTGCCTTGCCTGGAGCCCATGTCATTAGGGCCGAGAACAGCACCCTCCTTGGAGCCCCCCTCGGGTCTAACGCCATGAGGAGATCCTTGACAAGAAAATCGCAGACCTTAGGAGGATGGAAGACAGAATATGTGACATCGATGCCACGATGCTTTTTATCTCCTCACCACATGCCTATCCCTTCCGAGGCTAACCTACTTTCTGAGGTGCGCCCCATCTTACGACAACCGAAAGCTTGAAGAGTATGACCTCTTACTGAAGACCATGCTGGAAAAAGTTGTTAACTTCTCGCTCAACGATGCCAGTGGAAACAAGCCACTCTTCCTGTTAGGCTCGGTGGCTTGGGTGTCCGCACGCCACCCAAATTGCTGTCCCAGCCTTCCTGTCTTCCTCCTCAGCATCAGATGACCTGGTTAAGGAAATTCTACCTGACACCCTCAGTGATGTAGCGGGGATACAGGACCCCCACTACACGGAATGCGACACGAAATGGGGTGCCATGGCAGACCCAGCACTCAGACCAGCCATGCCGAAAGCCAAGAAACAATCCAGTTGGGACAGCCCCATTGCAGACAAAGAAGCCACAGCTTTGCTGGAGGCAGCAACCACCCCCAGTGATCGTGCACGCCTCACAGCTGTGCAGGCTCCCCATGCAGGGGACTTCCTTTTGGCAGTCCCTATGTCTGCGACAGGCACACGTCTTGATCCGCAGGAGCTCCGTATTGCAGTCGCTCTCCGTCTTGCTGCCCCTATCCACACTGTTCATAGGTGTATTTGCGGCGAGGCAGATGCTGACGAATATGGATTGCATGGCCTGCACTGTGGAAAATCTGGTGGTTGGCACACTAGACACGACGAAGTCAATGACATCATTAAAAGAAGTCTTGCCTCCTTAGTGTCCAGCGGAGAGAGAGCCCCGCAACCTACTGAACCGTAACTCTGTTAGCTTTGCCGGCCGACCAGACGGAATCACACTGCGTCCGTGGAAGGGTGGCAGACAGTTGGCATGGGACTATACTTTATCCACCCTGGCAGCCACATACATCAACCTCTCTGCCGGCACAGCAGGAGCCGCGGCGACACCAGAGAAAGAGACAAGTCAGCCAAGTACAGGCAATTAGATCATCGGTACAACTTCGTTCCAATAGGGTCTGAGACCCTAGGCCCATGGGGAGAGAGTGCAAGAAGGTTTCTAAGGA
>WNGS01069464.1:0-17482 GCA_020271785.1 Procambarus virginalis | reverse complement strand
ACAACTCTTTCAAGCCTGACAAAAAGATATCCAGAGACATTGCAGTAGCCATACACAGACTCAGACTTGGTTACAAGTGCTGCTGGGAAGTAATAAACCCAATAGTTAAAGAGTGTCACATCTGTGGAACAGAAGCAGAGGCGCCACTATTGCACTACTTACCGGAATGTGAAGCTACTGAAGCCCTGCGCATCATTAATCCAACGACAGCAGCTGTATTAGATGCAGATCCCACAGCGACTAGACCGGACTCGGTTACGGGCTCACCATAGCCCGTGCTACATGGACATTTCGTTCTGAGTAGCTAAATCTAAAACAACAACAACTATGGGTATAGAATAAGGCATAAAGGAGAAAAAGAGTAGTATAAGACTAAATAGGTTACGAACCACATACAAAGATTATATTAGGTGTAGTGGGCATGGCATGTTGAGTAGTGTCTTCTATGTTGGCATCTTTATGTTCCGGTCTTGTTCTTACTCTCATGGTGGGTAGAGTGAATAGTTCCCAAATTTGGGTATTTATGGAAGGTTGTTCTATTTTTATGTGGATTGCTTCAAGAATTTGTAATCTTCGTACATCTTTGGTTTTGTCTATTATTCAAGTGTTTTTATTCAGCATTTCTCTTGTTAGGGTGATGTCATGGGCTTGTCTCGTGTGATTTCTGGGGGCACCGGATTGAAGATGACAGGTCAAACGCCTCTTCAGCTTGGTCGACATCATACCTATGTACTTATATTGAAGGTTACATCCTTCGTGGGGGCAAGTGTACATGTATACAACGCTTGACTGCTGTAAAAGGTTCTCCGTCGGCTTCGGCTGCTTTTAATAAGGAGGTCGGTAGTCTTTGTTTTATAGAATATGATCAGGTCTATGTTTTGGTAAGGAGTAATACTTTTTACTCATTTATGGATTATTTCTTTCATTATTCGTTTTTCTTTTTTATGTTCACTGTTCATAGTTGATTTGTAATATAATTTTATTGGAGGTATTGTGGTTTCTGTTCTAGGTTCAGGATTGTACCATCTATCCAAGTGTCTTCTTACAGCAGTGTTTATTTCCGCGTTGCTATATCCATTGTTCACCAACACCTGAGTTATTCTTTCAGACTCCCTGTTCTCGTTGCTCCATTCGGAGCAGTGGGTAAGCGCTCGACGAATATAAGCATTGAGAACACTGGCTTTGTATCGTTGGGGGCACTCACTTCTACCGTTCATGCATAATTCTATGTTGGTAGGTTTAGTATTTATGCTGGTGCTTAAAGAGGTTCCTGTTTTTGTTATTAGTACATCCAAGAATGGCAGACTGTTATTTTCACTATTTTCATTTGTAAATCGGAGAACTGACTCTAGATGGCTTTTTAGATCAATTAGTTCATCTGAGTCTTTTACTATGACGAATATGTCATCTACATAACAGCAGTATACAATTGGTGTTTACCTTAGTGTCGGGACGGCCAGGGAGGGTGCAGGTGTGGGCCAGCGGTCCTTTTGGATGGGAAAAAAAGTTGAAGGGGAACGAGTTTGTGGCAGGACGGTGGCACCAGCGGACTGAGAAGGGAAGAATTTGGACCACCATGTGGGAGGACCTCTGGCGGGGACGTCAACAATTAAGGCGGACATCGCTTCATAAATCACCTAATTGTGCTGGGGGATGCTTACTCGGAGGTGAGTGCCTCTCAACATCAGTCATACAAGGTGTACAGTGTTTTTTATATAATAATTTGCTTTGAACTTAAGTTAAAATACGAAAAAGTAGCTCGAGAGCCTCAGCTTGGTACTAGTTTCTCACACCTGTGTTACATTACACCGCCACTGACTAGCCCACCCCACCTTACTCACCATAACACGCCAATGTAAACACACACACACACACGCACGCACAAACCAGCCTACCGCCAACCTCACCCCACACCCCTGAGACTGACCTTCCATCCCTTACCCACCTGATTGCCATCCTTCCTCTCTCCCCCGCTCTGCCTATTTCCCTCTCTTCCTCTCTCTATCGCTCTCCCTCTCCCTCTCTCCCTCGCTCTCCCTCTCCCCTTTCACTCCCTCTCCCTCCATCCCTCCACCAGTTAACCCCACCCCCTATTGTGCCACCCCCACAATAAACACACACACCACACACACACACACCACACACACACACACACACACACACACACACACACACACACCACACACACACACACACACACACACACACCACACACACACACACACACACATACACACACACACACACACACACACACACACACACACACACACACACACACACACACACACACACACACATACACACACACACACACATACACACACATACACACACGCACGCGCGTCAAGCGGGATGGTAAGACAACAGAACGAAGCTGGAGGAGAGGGACTGGACGAGTCATTCATGGAGATGATTGCTAAGGCATGGAAGGAAGTCAGTGGGGAATTGAAGGACCTGAGGGAAACTATATGTAAGCTGCAGACAGAACTAAGTGCAGCGCAAGAGAAGATAAAAGCCTAAAAACAGGCCCTCGTCAGACTCTGGCCCAGGGGACCAACCCCCAGGTACCAGGAGATGTAGCAATGGCAGGGACCCCTACAATGCGTGCCACCTTTGCTGAAATGATGAAGAGCCCAGGAGCACTGTCCACAGTCAAGGAAGTTGTAATGAAAGCAGTAACCTCACAGGAGGCAGCTAGATGCACAAGCCAGCTAATGTAAGGGAAAAGAGCTGTAGTAGTGGTTGGTGTGAAGGAACAAGAGGGCTCCACAAGGGAGGAATCGAGGACTAAAGACAAAGCTGAAGTGGCAGGGATATTAAAGGAGATAGGAATGGAAGGGGCTGAACGAGACATAGAACAGTTTTTCCGGATTGGCCAGTACAACAGAGACAAAAAGTGATTGATGAAGGTAGTATTCAAGAGCAAGGAAATCAAAGAGGACATCCTAGTAAAGAGAGCAAACTGAGATGTGCAAAGAACTACAAAGAGGTATATGTTCAGAGGGACATGACCAGAGACGAGATAGTAAGGGCAGAAGATGCAAGGAAAAGGCGCAAGGAGAGGGGAAGGGAGCCAGGGAACCTCAGCCTCCCACCCAGCAATCCCAGAGGGGAGTGGGGGAACCCCAATCCAGCAACCTAGGAACCCCAGGGGGGGGAATGCAACACCCCATCCCACTACCCAATAGGGCCCCCCTATCTAGGGCCCCCCCTAGGGACCCCACCTCCCCCTGAACCCCTGGCAACTACCTCACAGGAGGATGAGCCTACCCAATGACCATGGAACAACTTCCTACACTTGTGGGGAGTGAGTTTGAAATTGGATATAAG
The DNA here is from genome assembly GCA_020271785.1 of Procambarus virginalis. Taxonomy (NCBI): domain Eukaryota; kingdom Metazoa; phylum Arthropoda; class Malacostraca; order Decapoda; family Cambaridae; genus Procambarus; species Procambarus virginalis. The sequence continues at coordinate 14,149 of WNGS01069464.1, read as the reverse complement.
AAAGTGAGCTTCAAGGTAATGTACTCAAACATTGATGGGATTACCAATAAAGCAAGTGAACTGGCAGAAAGGGCACAAGAAGAAAACCCTGATATAATAGGACTAACGGAAACAAAATTGTCAGGAGTCATAACAGATGCTGTGTTTCCAAACGACTACTATATAGTAAGGAAAGAGAGGGAAGGGCAAGGAGGTGGAGGAGTGGCCCTGCTGATAAGGAAGGACTGGAGTTTTGATGAGATGGAAATTCCGGGCTGTGACGGATTCAGAGATTACATAACAGGAACTATAACAATGGGTGGACCTAAGATAATAGTCATTTACAACCCTCCCCTAAATGTCAGAAGACCTAGACAGGAGTTTGATAGGAACAACATGGCAACCATTAATATAATAGAGAGAGAGCAGCTTCAGTTGCCTGCAGGAATGGCTCAAGACTCTTAATCATGGGCGATTTCAACCATGGAAAGATAGACTGGGAGAATGAGAACCCGCATGGAGGTGCAGATACGTGGAGAGCTAAACTCTTGGAAGTGGCAACAAGGGATTTTCTGAGCCAGCATGTCAAGGAACCCACAAGAGTGAGAGGCAATGATGAACCAGCTAGACTCGACTTGATATTCACCCTGAATGAGTCAGAAATAAGGGAAGTCAAAGTTGAAGCCCCCATAGGAATGAGTGACCACAGTGTACTGATCTTTGTGCACTTGGTGGAGGTAGGGATAACCTGTCCAAGGATGGGATCGGAGGGAAAAAGACTGAATTACCGAAGAGGATAATATGACGAGATGAGGAACTTCATCAGGGAATACCATGGGAAACAGAACTTAGAGACAAGAATGTGCAGGTCATGATGGATTTTGTCACCCAGAAGTGCCAGAAAGCTGCAGACAGGTTTATCCCCGTCCAAAAGGAGAAAAACGAAAAACAACAGAAGAACCCATGGTTCAATCAGGAATGCAAGGTAGTGAAGCAACTGAGTAAAAGAGCATGGAGAAACTACAGAAATAACAGAACACCGGAGAGCAGGGAGAGATACCAGAGGGCCAGAAATGAGTACCTCAGAGTGAGGAGGGAAGCAGAGAGACAGTTTGAAAATGACATCGCGAGTAAAGCCAAGACCCAACCAAAGCTGCTCCACAGCCACATCAGGAGGAAAACAGCAGTGAAGGAACAAGTGATGAAGCTGCAAAAAGGGGAGAACAGATACACAGAGAATGACAAGGAGGTGTGTGAAGAACTCAACAAGAGATTCCAGGAGGTCTTCACAATAGAACAAGGAGAAGCCCCTGCACTAAATGAGAAGGAAGCAAACCAAGCAACCTTGGAGGAATTTGACCTCACCAGTGATTAGGTCAAAAGGTGTCTGCTGGAGCTGGATGTGACAAAGGCTGTTGGGCCTGACAGAATCTCACCATGGATACTAAAGGAAGGTGCAGAAGCACGAAGTCTGCCACTCTCTATGGTGTATAACAGGTCACTGGAAACAGGAAACTTACCAGAAAGTTGGAAGACAGCTAACGTGGTCCCAATATACAAGAAGGGTGACAGGCAAGAGGCACTGAACTACAGGCCAGTTTCCTTAACTTGTATACCATGCAAGGTGATGGAGAAGATTGTGAGGAAAAGGCTCGTAGAGCATGTGGAGGGAAATAACTTTGTAACGCACCACCAACATGGGTTCAGGGATGGTAAATAGTGCCTCACAGGTTTAATAGAATTTTATGACCAGGCAACAAAAATTAGGCAGGAAAGAGAAGGGTGGGCCGACTGCATTTTCCTGGACTGTCAGAAAGCCTTTGACAGAGTACCCCATAAAAGGTTGTTAAAAAAGTTGGAGCAACAGGCAGAAGTAAATGGGAAGGTGCTCCAGTGGATAAGGGAGTACTTAAGCAACAGGAAACAGCGAGTGACGGTGAGAGGGGAGACATCAGAGTGGCGAGATGTCACCAGCGGAGTCCCACAGTTTAAGTTCACAGGGCTCAGTACTTGGACCCATCCTGTTTCTAATATATGTAAACGATCTTCCAGAGGGTATAGACTCATTCCTCTCAATGTTTGCTGATGATGCAAAAATTATGAGAAGAATCAAGACGGATGAAGATAGACAGAGACTACAGGATGACCTGGATAGACTGGAGGAATGGTCTAGAAAATGGCTGCTAAAGTTCAACTCAGGAAAGTGTAAGGTGATGAAATTAGGCGAAGGGAGCAGGAGGCTGAACACAAGGTATCATCTGGGAGGTAAAATCCTGCAAGAGTCAAATAGAGAGAAAGATCTGGGGGTTGATATCTCACCGAACCTGTCCCCAGAGGCCCACATCAAAAAAATATCATCAGCGGCATATGCTAGACTGGCCAACACAAGAACTGCCTTTAGAAATTTGTGTAAGGAATCTTTCAGAACCCTGTATACCACTTATGTAAGACCAATCCTGGAGTATGTAGCTCCAGCCTGGAGTCCATACCTAGTTAAACACAAGACAAAGTTAGAAAAGATTCAGCGGTATGCCACCAGGCTCGTCCCGGAACTGAGAGGAATGAGCTACGAGGAAAGGCTAAAGGAGCTGAACCTCACATCCCTGGAAAACAGAAGAGTAAGGGGAGACATGATAACCACCTACAAAATTATCAGTGGAATTGACAGGGTGGGCAAAGACAAAATCTTCAGCACGGGTGGAACACGAACCTTTAGACACAGGTGGACACAGGTGGAAACTTAGTACCCAGATGAGCCACAGAGACGTTAGAAAGAATTTTTTCAGTGTCAGAGTAGTTAATAAATGGAATGCACTAGGAAGTGATATGGTGGAGGCTGACTCCATACACAGTTTCAAATGTAGATATGATAGAGCCCAGTAGGCTCAGGAATCTGTACACCAGTTGATTGACAGTTGAGAGGCGGGACCAAAGAGCCAAAGCTCAACCCCCGCAAGTACAATTAGGTGAGTACCTTCTACTGAAGACTCTATCTTCGATAGTTCCCATGCAAAAATTAGCGAATAACACTCCTAAGTGGGAGCCCATTGCTACTCCGTCTATTTGTAGACACATGTTACCTTGAGGACTGATGAAAGGAGCTTCCTTTGTACATGCCTCGAGAAGACTCTTCAAGTGTGGCTCAGGTATGTCTAATTTGGGGGTGCTCTCGTCTCTGTATGCTCTGTCCAGTATCATTTCTATGATTGTGTCGACTGGAACGTTGGTAAATAGGGATTCGGCATCCAGGGAAGCAATAATTTCATCGGGCTGTGTGGTTTTGATTAATTCTAGGAAATCTGCTGATGATTGTAAACTGTAGATTGTAATTGCTTGGAGTGTATGGACTTAGGAGTTCGTTAAGCCTTTTTGCCAGGTGATAGGTTGGAGTTGGTATTTGGCTGATTATTGGGCGTAGTGGGTTATCCGTTACCTAGTAATGGTTTTGTTCACTTTGCGTTTAAGGTCTTCCACAGGGTTCCTCATGATTCGTTGAAATGTAGTGTTATCACTGAGGATGTCACAGATTTTATTCATGTATTCTTGGGTAGTAATCATTACATATGCTGCTGTCTTGTCGGCTTCTCTTATTGTTACATCGTTCAGATTTTTTAGTTGTTTTGCTGCTTTTTTGATAATATAATAATATCCTGCATAAATAGCTATAAAACATTTAATCTTTATTAAAAAAAACGTGTCTTGAAGTTAAATAAACTTCATAGGACAATAGTTTTGTTATATAGATACTAACGTTATTCATTGGTATTTGTTCACTACTTAAACTACCCATGTCTTTTTGGCTCATAAAACACCAAACCCTTCACGCTCTCTGATATATTGCTTAATTAACAGAGATTCACAAATAAAGATTATATTTGTATATGTTATCAGAGTGGTAGAGATAAAATAGTTTTTGTGAATCCGTCACAGAGATGGATTCATCTTATTAGATAGGAAAGATATTTATATTTTGAACAAGGTTTTTGGCCAGCGCTCTCCCTATCAATGGGAACTACGACCTTTAGAAGATCAATGTTAACTTAAAAAACTTCTAGATACTGTATTAAATGAAGTTTTCTATGTCATCATAAAGACAGAAATATAAGCTGCATGTTAATACTTTTGTATAAATATATATTATTTATTTATATATATACAAGGTACATTGGGTTTATGAGAATACATAACATTGATGTCTTTACATTCTTGTTAAGCCACTAACACGCATATCGTTTCAGGCAGGTCGTTAATCTAACAGATAATTTTAAGTAGGTAATTTATAAGAAAATTTGACATTAGTAGGTACATTAAAGTAAAATTTGAGGGTTATCAACAGGTACATTGAAGCATAATTTGAGGAATATTTAAAGGTATTTTGAAGTAAAATATGCATTCAGTATAACACCATGATATAAGAGGATAGCAATGATTACAATGGTAAAGTAATGTACATGTTATGTAAAGGCTTATGTACACATATTGGCGGATTGGGTAGCACTAGATACAATGCGAGTTAAAAGCACTAAGTAGAAATATGAAGATGAAATTAGGCACTTTTTTTTTAATAAGGCAAAAGTTGGACAGCTTTTCAATTCGTTAGTGAGTGAGTTCCACAGACTAGGTCCCTTTATTTGCATAGTGTTTTTACACAGATTAAGTTTGACTTTTGGGGATACCAAAGAGATATTTATTTCTGGTATGGTGATTATGGGTTCTATTACATCTGTCCAGGAAGAGTTTCAGAACAGGGTTTTGAAAATGTAAATGGCACTTTATGTTTAGCATGTTCAGGCATTTAAACAGGGGAGGGGGGTTTCTGAGTGTTTTCTGAAAGCAGAGTTTGTAATTGTTCTGATAGTAAATTTTGGCTGGGTTATGATGGGCTTGAGGTGGTTTGCAGTGGTTGAACCCCATGCACAGATACCATGTGTAAGATAGGGATAGTTTAGCGTGTAGTATAGTGAGAGGAGAGCAGAGTTTGGAACATAATACCTGACTTTAGAGAGTATACCGACCGTTTTTGAGACTTTCTTGGTAATGTGTTGTATATGGGTGCTGAAGTTGAGTCTCTTGTCTAAGTATAGGCCAAGGAACTTTCCATCTTTCTATTGCTGATGTTAACATTGTCTATTGAAGCAGAATTCCATTTGTTGATTTGCTTTCAAATATGATACTGTAGGTCTTTTCTATGTTTAATGCGAGTTTGTTGGTTGACATCCATAAATGGACTTTTTTTTAATTCATTATTTACATTATTTATTGTGTGTGGGTTGGGGTCTGAGTAGATGAAGGTAGTATAATCAGCAAATAATATGGTTTAAGAATGTTAGAGACATTAGGGAGATCATTGATGTATATAAGAAATAGGAGAGGCACTAGGATGCTGCCCTGTGGCACTCCTATGGTTAATGGTAGAGTGGGAGAGGTTGTATCATTGATGACTACATATTGGTGTCTGTCACTAAGATAGGATCATATATGGTTCAGGGCAAGGCCTCGGATTCCATAATGGTGGAGTTCTTTGTAAAATCTCTTGTATGTATGTACCTTACCTAAATAAACATTTATTTATTATTTATTATTTTATTTAATAAAGCAAAGTAACGCCAGTTCATAAAGGAGACAATCCGACAGACATAAGCAATTACAGACCATATCAAATCTACGTATATGATAAAAAATATCTGAACAAATTATTTACAAACAGCTCTACTACCACCTCATAAAATTCAACATACTAAGTCCTGGTCAGTCTGGATACCGCTCCCTAAAAAAAAAAAAAAAAAAAAAGTACCAACGATGCAATTATTAGTTTCCTTGATATAATCTACTCAGCCCTTGACAAAAATGAGTTTCAGACTGGACTCTTCATTGACCTGAGAAAGGCCTTTGATTCTGTTAACCTATAACAACCTCTTACCTCTTACTTTCAGACTGGACTCTTCATTGACCTGAGAAAGGCCTTTGATTCTGTTAACCATAACAACCTCTTACCTCTTAAAGTAAGAGGTAAGAGGTTGTTATAGGTTAACAGAATCAAAGGCCTTTCTCAGGTCAATGAAGAGTCCAGTCTGAAACTCATTTTTGTCAAGGGCTGAGTAGATTATATCAAGGAGACTAATAATTGCATCGTTGGTACTTTTTTTTTTTTTTTTTTTTTTTTTTTTTTTTTTTTTTTTTTTTTTTTTTAGGGAGCGGTATCCAAACTGACCAGGACTTAGTATGTTGAATTTTATGAGGTGGTAGTAGAGCTGTTTGTAAATAATTTGTTCAGATATTTTTATCATATACGTAGATTTGATATGGTCTGTAATTGCTTATGTCTGTCGGATTGTCTCCTTTATGAACTGGCGTTACTCTTGCTTTATTAAATAAAATAATAAATAATAAATAAATGTTTATTTAGGTAAGGTACATACATACAAGAGATTTTACAAAGAATGATGGATTTATAGATAGAGCTAGTACATACAATGCCTAAAGAAAGCTATTGCGCAAAGCATTTCGGGCATGAAAAACTTAAATGACTAAAGCTTAATACTAATTGAGTATAAAGAATAAAATGTGTTGAGAACAAATAAAAATAGAGATAAAAAAATGGGGGAACATGGCTGAAAAAGCAGCACAAATACAATTAGGTCGACAAACAGCGTTGTTTAAAAAAAAAAACATGGGTTGACAATAGAGGGGTAGGGAAGGCTGCAGGGAATTTAGTAGGTAGTGCTTCGTTTTTATCTTAAACTGGTTGAGACAGGTACAGTCTTTAACATGGTTGGGAAGGTCATTCAACATTCTGAGTCGCTTGATTTGTAGAGCATTTCTAGTTTGATTAAGTCGTACTCTTGGAATATCAAAACTGTATTTATTTCTGGTGTGGTGCTCATGGGTTCTGTTACAACCTTCAATGAAGCTTTTGAGGTCAGGATTGGCATTACAGTTCAGCATTTTATATATGTATAATACACATGAGAGAATGTGCAGTGACTTAATATCTAACATATTCAGAGATTTGAGTAGGGGTACCGAGTGATGTCTGGGGCCAGAGTTGGATATTGTCCTAATAGCAGCTTTGTGTTTAGTAATTAGAGGATGTAAATGATTTTGGGTAGTAGAACCCCAAGCACAAATACCATTGTTGAGATATGGATAGATGAGGGAGTAATAGATAGTCACCAGGGCAGGGCGGGGTACATAATATCTGATCTTAGAAAGAATGCCAACAGTTTTTGAAACTTTTTTTGATATATTTAGAATGTGTCCCTGGAAATTCAGCTTGTGGTCAATGAGAACGCCAAGGAATTTGCCATCTAATTTGTTACAAATTTGGGTATTGTTTATTTTGAGATTTATTTGATTAGAGGATTTATTGCCAAACAGAATATAGAAAGTTTTGTCAATGTTAAGGGTGAGTTTGTTGGCAGTTAGCCAAAGATGGACTTTATTTAGCTCAGTATTTACTGTGGCATTTAGAGCAAGGGGGTCAGGACTGGAGTAAATGAAGGTTGTGTTGTCAGCAAATAGAATTGGTATGAGGTGTTGGGAGGCATTTGGAAGGTCATTAATGTAGATGAGAAAGAGGAGAGGGCCAAGTATGCTGCCCTGAGGAACACCAATGTTGATGGGTAGGGTGGGAGAAATTTAATTATTCACAGAAACATACTGGAGCCTGTCAGTAAGGTAAGATTTGGAACACCAATGTTGATGGGTAGGGTGGGAGAAATTTAATTATTCACAGAAACATACTGGAGCCTGTCAGTAAGGTAAGATTTGAGGTATTGCAGGGAGTGTCCTCTGACTCCATAATGATGTAATTTAAGAAGAAGGTTTTGGTGGTTGACAGTGTCAAAAGCCTTACGCAGGTCCACAAATAGCCGAACAGGGAACTCATTTTTACCAAGAGCTGCAGGAATCAAGTTAATCATACTAATAAGTGCATCGTTAGTGCTTTTTTTGGATCTGAAGCCAAATTGGCAAGAGCTAAGTATATTGTGTTTGGCTAGATAAAAGTAAAGCTGCTTGTAGATTAGTTTTTCAAAAATTTTGACAAGTTAGGCAGGATTGATATAGGTCTGTAGTTGTTAACATCTGTGAGATCACCACATTTGTGGACAGGGGTTACTCTCGCTTTTTTTAGAATATCTGGAAAGGTTTGGAGTTAAAGTGACTTGTTGAAGAGCAATACAATAGCAGGGGCTAAAGATCTGGAGTTTTTTGTAAATTAAAGTTGGCATCTCCTCAAGGGCACTAGACTTGGTTTTAAGGGAAAGGATTATCTCATTGACGTCAGTGGAATTAGTAGGCTTTAGGTACAGAGACTGTGGATAGTTACCTGTAAGATAGTCCTTAACATCAGTACTGGAAGATGGAATATCATTTGCAAGGGATGACCCAATGGAAGAGAAGAACCTATTGAACTCAATAGCAAAATCAGAGGCTGAAAGCTGACCATCGTTATTGGACAGGAGTGTTGGTTTGTTATTTAAAATCTTCTTTGATCCCAATATTTGTGAAATTGTGCTCCAAGTTTTTTTAATGTTGCTCTTTATTTGGGTAAATTTATCTTCGTAGTATTTAGTTTTGGCTTGTCTAATTATTTTAGATAGCAATAATGAGTAATTCTTTTAGAATTCTTTGGAGACGGTTCCTAACCTATACTTCTTCTCAAGGTCATGTTTTTTATTAATGGGTTTAAGTATTCCCTTTGTAAGCCAGGGATTGTTATGCCTTTTGGTTGTGACTTGTTTTGTAAGCATAGGACATTGGGTGTTATAAAGGCTAAGAGTTTTTTTGAAGAAAAGATTGCACTGCTAGATTGATGTCCCCTATGTTACCTAACTCGGACTCCCAGTTGACATTAGCAGCAGCAGTTATAAAATTGTCTATAGTAGTTTCATTGTGCAGCCTAAAACTTAACTCCCTTGACTCTAGACAACCCGTCCTCGCAAATTCGTATAGTCAATATTGACTTATTAAATACGTGCATAGGTGACATACTAAACATAATAGTTTCCCTTGAAAAGCTTCATAGAAAACACTGACCTTACCTAACCTACTTAGTATGTTAAAATAAGCATTTTATTGCTTAGCAATTACAATTATTACCTAACCTATACCTATAATAGGTTAAGTAACAATTGTAATTACGAAGCTATAAGATGCTTATCTTAACATACTAAGTAGGTTAGGTAAGGTCGGTGTTTTCTATGAAGCTTTTCAAGGGAAACTATTATGTTTAGTATGTCACCTATGCACGTATTTAATAAGTCAATATTGACTATACAAATTTGCGAGGACGGGTTGCTCTAGAGGTGGTTTGTTGATGTTAGTTAAGAGAAATGTGGGGTAATGGTCTGTAGTGCTATCGGTGATTATACCTGAAGTAAGCGGAGAGGTTATGTTGGTCCAGATGTGTTCTAGAGTCGTGGCAGTACTATCAGTGATTCTAGTAGGTCTAGTGATTAAGGGTATGAGGAAGCAGGAATTCATACAGTTGAGGAAGCTAACAGCAGTAGGGTGTTCAGGCTCGCAGAGGTCTGTTATGAACAATAGTGGGCTTGCTATGGGGAACTGGTACTATTAAGGGGTAAGGGTAAGTAGACTAGAGATATCAAGATATGGGAGAAACAAAAGGCCCGGCCCCCAAAGTAAAATATCCACAATAATAAATGCTTGCTACTAAACTTGGTTAGTCTAGGAATAGATTATTGTACTCCCACACAGGAACAAGGGATACTCTGTTCAAACTTACTTATTTATTAACCCCTTAACACCCCCCATACACAATCACACCAATAACAATTTAATACTAACTTTACCACACAATCTTACGTTAAAAGCCTTGGTCCACATAAGCAGGATACAAGGTTTACACTGGAACAAGCTAGGGTAAAGCTCTACTATAACACACTGGAGTCAGCTTAGGGTAGGGGACCACGTGGTTACACTGGGACCCCAGTTAGCCTAGCAGGTAAGATAAAAACTTTTAAATATACTTACTACACCCAGGTATACTACTCTACACATAGAACGATAGGTATGCCACAATATAACCATAAAAATAGCAAAGAAAACTTAACCAGACGAAGATACAGAAATAAATAAATAAGAGGAGGGAGAGGCACTTCCTTCCACCACAACCAGTCAGCCCAGAAGGACCGCGAGTCTCCCGTCTCCCTCTCCGAAAGCTATGCTGCCGGCAGACTGTTCAACTAATCATACCAGTGCCCGATACTAAATTTACTCAGGTTTACTTTACAAATGATTAGACAGTATTAGTAAACATAGTTGGTGCCTATTTTATTATTTAATAATCAATCCCAAGCTCAATCTTTAAATACTCTTCGAGAGACAAGACTAATCTTACGACTGGCAGGGAAGATTACAAACAGCTTCAACTCTCTATGCGTGCCCTGCCATATTGTCGATAATAAGCTCAATTTTGACCTCTGGTTTCCCTCTAAAGAACCCAGAGTCGTAACAAGGTCAATATTAAAGTCCCTGCGATATTTAGATGGTTTTTGTTCAGTTTGTTATCGAGTATTAGATTTCTAAGGTTTGAGTTGAATTTGGACACATCAGTGTTAGGAATTCTATAGACTGCACCCACAGACAGGACAGACTCGGCACTCTTGACTCTGAAACTGGCGAAGATATACTCCCCACAGCAGTCTCTATTTCTAATTAATTTTAACCATGTTAGTTCTTGGTGGTAGTAAAGAGCAGTACCACCACCTCTCTGAATTTGACGACAGTTGTGAATTGCCGAGTAGTTAGGCATGTTAAAGAGTTGAGTAGTATCCTCTTTCAACCACGTTTCAGTAAGTATAATAAAAGAGAATTTGTTGTCAATAGTTTCAATCAAGGCACTAACTTGCCTTGGCACAAGGCACTATCAAGATTAAGGATATCAGGGAATGAATGACATACTAGAGATTTGTTGAACAGCAGAGCTTTGGGTGCTGTTACGACTCTGGGTTCTTTAGATGGAAACCAGAGGTCAAAATTGAGCTTATTAACGACAATATGGCAGGGCACGCATAGAGGAGTTAGCTGTTTGTAATCATCCCTGCCAGAAGTATAATTATTTGTGTGGCTCACAAAGCATGTAGACTCTTAAACTTGTTGTGGATTAAGTAACATTGTTATAAGTTTAACTACCCGTAGAATGAGGAAAGTAGCAATATGAGGCATAAGGGGAAGATGTTTTAATGTGTATAGCTGTATGATCAATTGGGCTCTTCCGGCACCACACACGCATGCGGGAGGGCTCGAGACTGGGACGGTCTTCTCTGCTGGCGGCTGTGTTGTTCGGACGCGCTCTCCTCCTTCCTCTTACTTCTGTATTTCTGTGACTTAGTTGGTTAAGTACTCCATTACTCAGTTTGTATATGTCTGGCATACCTATCGTTATATGTGTAGAGTAGTATACCTGGGGTGTAGTAAGTGTATTTAAGTTTTGTACCTGTTATGCTAACTGGGGTCCCAGTGTACCACGTGGTCCCCTACCCTAGGCTGAATCTAGTGTGTTATAGTAGAGCTTTACCCTAGCTTGTTTCAGTGTAAACCTTGTATCCTGCCTAGGTGGACCAAGGCTTTTAACGTAAGATTGTGTGGTAAAGTTAGTATTAAATTGTTATTGGTGAGATTGTGTATGGGGGGTGTTAAGGGGTTAATAAATAAGTAAGTTTGAACAGAGTATCCCTTATTCCTGTGTGGGAGTTCAATAATCATTTCCTAGACTAACCAGGTTTAGTAGCAAGCATTTATTTGTGGATATTTTACTTTGGGGCCGGGCCTTTTGTTCTCCCATATCTTGATACCTCTAGTCTACTTACCCTTACCCCTTAATAGTACCAGTTCCCCATAGCAAACACCCATTTATTTTATAACAAGTGGTTGGCCAGTCCGGGAGGAACTATTATTGTAAAAAATTAGATCTTTGAATGCCAAAACTAAAAAATTCTTGTTTCCGCAGAACGGTTGTGTGCTAGCCTAGGGTCCAGCTCACCTGGCGTAGGACATTCATTGCACTGACTGGACACCCAACTGGATCTCTTCACGATTAAGGTTAGTGTGGCCTTGTGTTAGGGGCCGTGCAAATTTTTGTTTTTTTTTCCAATTTTAATTTTAAATTTTTCTGTGGCTAGGAGCTAAAATTTTTAGTGATGTCTTCTGACATGCAGAGACTGGCAGAGGAGCCTTCATTGGGGGAAATAAAGAAACTTACCAAGTCTAATTTAGTATTGTTAGGCAAGGAATTTGGTCTAGAATTAAATGCCGCAAATAAAAAGTGGATCTTGTTGAATGAAATACTACAACATTGTATCGATGAAGGACTATTGGCAGAGGATACTCCTTTATGCCAGCCTAGCCAAACAGAAAGTGCAGCTCATACAGAGAGAGAGTTAGCTCTAGAGTTAGCAAGAATAAAATTAGAGGAGCAAAGACTCAAAACCGAGGAGGCTAGAATTAGAGCGACTGCCCCTAGACCTCCACCTGCCGGGGATTCAAACCCCAGGCATTATGAGAAGAAGCATAACTTGCCTGAATTTTCAGAGTCGGATCCTGAAAGGTTTTTCAACCATTTTCAGAGATTGGCCCTGTCCATGACCTGGCCAAAGGAAGAGTGGGTGAAAATCCTACAGGGAAGACTCAGGGGTAAAGCCCAAGATATTTTTATTAATATGCCTGACGACGAGTGTTTTGATTATGATAAAGTCAGGGAACGAATTTTGAGGGCATATGAAATTACTCCTGAAGCTCACCGCCAAGCTTATCGCAACCTTAGGCCTACACACAACCAACCGTTCACGGAATTCGCGACTGATCAAAGTAGGCTGTTTGATAAATGGATTCGCTCGGCTAAAGCCGAAACATTCGAGGCATTGAAAGACTTAGTTTTAAAGGAACAGTTTATAGATAGTATGCCAGACATGGTAGCTCAGTATTTAAGAGGAAGGGTAGAGTTAAATTCTAAAATAGGGGATTTGGCCAAGATGGCAGAAAACTACCAGTTGGCGGGCAAAAGGCCCAATAAAAATAATTTTACCCCACAGAGTAGCAAAACTTATACCCACAGCCAGTCCAGACCAGCTCATTCTAAACCTTTACCTAATGCACCTTCTGTTTCAGACATAACTAACCCTGTTAAATTGTTTAGCCCCACGACACTCAAGAGTGAACCGAAGGGTAATTCGGTTAGTAATGTCTCTTCTCCCGACGTTTTTGTGGTCATTGTAAAAGTTCAACCCACCATATTAGCCGTTGTTGGCAACTGTACCCGGAAAAAAGACCCAATGCTCTCGTTGTGACACAGGGCTTGAGGCCTTCTGAAGGGTTAGGGAGTAAGACTTCCAACCCACAGTGGTTGGACCTGCTTACCCCATTCTTATCGAAAGGGAGACTACTTTTGTCTGAGGGTTCTTCCTGGAGGGACGTGGTGATCTTCCGAGACACCGGTGCCATCCAGACTTTAATTTTAGAGAGTGCTTTGCAAGGTGCCAATACTCTCGACACTGGGAGGGTACTGGTCGAGGGTGTCACTAGTGATACTCGAGCAGTACCCCTCCGTAAGGTTACCCTGGAATCTGATTTCCACAAGGGATTTGTACAGTCGGAGTCACTTCGTACCTACCTTTCCCTAATGTTGATGTAATATGGGTAATGATTTAGCAGGGATAAGGTAGGGGACTCCAGACTGCCTGTTATGTTGCCTCACCCAAGGTTTGCCTGGATTCACCCCCGCAGAGGATAATGTTGTGTACCCTGCGTGCGTGGTGACTAGGTCTATGGGACTTAAATGTAAGGGCAGCCCTGTGCTTGCCAAGGTGGTAAATCCCAAGGACACGAGGGACCTTCCGAGTGGTGAAAGCCCAGTGGACCTGCGGACACATTCATGGCCCGACTCGATGACGGGGCCGAGGACATTGTGGAGAGCCTGTCACCCCCGCCTACGAGAGTAGTGGGGAGGTGGAGGAGAACACTGTTGAGCCTCGGCCAATGGCATCTGACCAGGCCTGGATGCCTCCTTGAGTGAGTTACAAAAAGCTGACCCAGTCTTGCAGATTGTCACGAGACAGCCGTCTCTAGGGAGGAAATGTAGACGCAGCAACTGGGTACTACTACAATGACGGATTTTGATGAGAAAAGGAGACTCAGAGTGCTCCTTGTC
>WNGS01069461.1:0-11018 GCA_020271785.1 Procambarus virginalis | reverse complement strand
CCTGTTGATTGATGGTTGAGAGGTGGGACCAAAGAGCCAGAGCTCAACCCCTGCAAGCACAACTAGGTGAGTACTATGTCCCACAAGTACAAAGGCCCCTATATTGTGACAGAAAAGGCTGGGGACCTCATGTACAAAGTAAAGCACTCTGACAAGTGTAACCAGGTGATGCTCGTACACTTGAACCGGCTGAAGAAGTTCCAGGGCCCCAGGCCAATTGCACTAACCAATGTTTCCTTTTCCAGTGAGCGAGGGGATGATTGTTCTGGGGACCCAACTAATCTCATTCTCAATAATTCTAGTTCTGTGAATGCTGTGGAGGAGGTACAGTCCCATTTGCAGATGGCCCAACGTGAAGAGGTGCAGTCATTGCTTGACGAATTCTCCAGTCTGTTCGGGGAGGTCCCGACCCAGACTGATGCCATTTACCATGATGTCAAGTTGAAGGACTACACCCCCATTCGCCTTCAACCTTATCGGATGAGTCCAGAAAAGAAGGCTATCGTACAGAAAGAGGTCGACTTCCTGCTCCAGCACGGCCTCATCCGGCCGAGCCAGGGCTCTTGGTGCTCACCCTGCCTATTGGTCCCCAAACCAGACGGCTCCTGGCAATTATGCACCAACTATCGGCAGCTCAACAAGGTGACCATGGTGGATGCCTATCCGCTGCCCCTCCACGAAGACTGCATCGACGAGATCGTAAACGCCACGTATGTCTCGAAATTCGACCTCTGAAGGGGTTATTAACAGACACCGCTCACTGAACGTGCCAAACAACTAACTGCATTCGTAACACCTGATGGTGTCTTTGAGTATCAAGTGTTACCGTTCGGCTTGTGTAATGCCCCTGCCACGTTCCAGGGGCTAATGAACTCTCTGCTCACTAATGTGCCAAATTGTCGGGCTTATCTAGATGACAATGTGCTTTTTGATAGTAGTTGGACTGACCACATAGGTAGGTTATGCCAGTTGTTCACAGTTCTGAAAAGTGCAAACTTAACTCTAAATGCAAAAAAGTGTCATTTTGGCCAAGGCACAGTGACATACCTCGGTTATGAAGTGGGCCAAGGACAAGTGTTACCTCAGCAAGATAAAATCAGTGCCATTCTGGGGTATCCAGTGCTCCGGTCTAAAAAGGACGTTCAAAGGTTTATCAGTATGTGTGCGTACTATCGACGCTTTTGACATAATTTTTCCAGTGTTGCCACTCCTCTCACAGACTTGTTGTGGAAGGCCATTAAATTTAAGTGGTCATCAGACTGTGCAGAGGCGTTTAAAAAATTGAAATTGATCTTAGTTTCCGCCCCAGTGCTCGCTAGTCCAAGGTTCGACCGATTGTTTAAAATTCATGTTGACGCATCTGACTCGGGTGCTGGTGCAGTGCTGTTGCAAACTGGGGATGATCAAGTGGACCACCCAGTGTACTATTACTCTGTGAAATTTGACAAGGCGCAATGCAATTATTCAGTGGTAGAAAAAGAGGCATTGGCGCTAGTATTAACATGTAAAAAGTTTGAAGTATACCTCACAGGTAATATAGTGGAAGTCTACATGGACCATAACCTACTAGTGTTCTTAAACCACATGAAGGTGAAAAATAAATGCATCCCCAGGTGGGCATTGTACCTACAGGACTTCAATCTTTCCATTACCCACCTACCGGGCTGGCTCAACGTGATAGCCGACACTCTGTCCCGGTTACCTGAGTAACATTCATCTGAGCCACAGGAAGCCATATACCAATGGTCATGCTTTAGTTATTTTTTTTAGGTCCTCCTGTGACATTAAATATTCCGTGTCAAATTTATTACTTCCCCATTTTTTTTTTTGCTTTTTCTTTCAGAGAATTCCTTTGTGTGTTTTTCCTTTCAAAAAAATTATTTCTGTGTGCTTTTTCTTTCAGAGAATTCCTTTGTGCTTTTTCTTGCAGAGAATTTTTTTTGTTTTTGGTTGATTTTCTTTTATGGCAAAGACTTTCCTTTTTATTCTCTGTATACTCTTACAAAAAAATATGACTACTATTCTAGTAGCCACATTTTTTTTTTCTATGAAGGGGGGGAGGAGTGTTACGACCCTGGGTTCCTCAGTGGAAACCAGAGGTCAAATTGAGCTCTAAAATAATTTACCGTACATTATTTGGTGCGCTTGTCGATGCGCGTTCCTATCTTCCTTGCCAGACGTAAAACGAATCTTGTTTGCAGAAATAGCCTAAGCTACTCTATCCCTTTGAGATGTATTTCTTTCTTATCTCAATAAACATACTTGAACTTGAATGTGGGGCTCTGCCTTGATTCTCCTCCTCCTTCTCCCTTTCCCTCACCTCCCAGCAAACAATTTTAGGTTGCCACAACGTATCTGGAAAGTGTTGGAAAGTATTGGCAACGTTTGTTTGCACGCATTAGATGCGTAATTTTGTGTGGATGTAAATAAGTTTCTGAAACGTTTTGCACGAAACATTGGCTAAAAAAAATTTGAAACCTTGTGGCAACCTTAAATGTTTCATAATCGTAGTTTTTTATTGCTGTTATTTATATAAATGTAAAATATAAAAGTATATTTCTACATTTAGTAAAATGAAACAGGGTCATAATAAAGGTTAATTCATCATTTTTACTCATATTCTTAGGAAGAGGTCGAGGAGGAAGAATTACAGGTAAGAGGATGAGGTCGAGGTCGTGGTGTAGTAGCGTAGTGTAGTGGCCTGGTGTAGTAGCGTGGTGTAGTGGCCTGGTGTAGTGGCCTGGTGTAGTGGCCTGGTGTAGTACCGTAGTGTAGTGGCCTGGTGTAGTAGTGTGATGTAGTAGCGTAGTGTAGTGGCCTGGTGTAGTAGTGTGGTGTAGTAGCGTGGTGTAGTGGCCTGGTGTAGTGGCCTGGTGTAGTAGCGTGGTGTAGTGGCCTGGTGTAGTGGCCTGGTGTAGTACCGTAGTGTAGTGGCCTGGTGTAGTAGCGTGGTGTAGTAGCGTGGTGTAGTGGCCTGGAGTAGTGGCCTGGTGTAGTAGCGTGGTGTAGTAGCATGGTGTAGTAGCCTGGTATAGTAGCCTGGTATAGTAGCATGGTGTAGTAGTGTAGTAGCCTGGTGTAGTAACATTGTGTAGTAGCGTGGTGTAGTAGTGTAGTAGCGTGGTGTAGTAGCCTGGTGTAGTAGCGTGGTGTAGTAGCGTGGTGTAGTAGCCTGATGTAGTAGCGTTTTATAGTAGTGTAGTAGCGTGGTGTAGTAGCGTGGTGTAGTAGCCTGGTGTAGTAGCGTGGTGTAGTAGCGTGGTGTAGTGGCCTGGTGTAGTAGCGTAGTGTAGTAGCGTGGTGTAGTAGCGTGGTGCAGTGGCCTGGTGTAGTAGCATGGTGTAGTAGTGTGGTGTAGTAGCGTAGTGTAGTAGCGTGGTGTAGTAGCGTAGTGTAGTAGCGTGGTGTAGTAGCGTAGTGTAGTAGCGTAGTGTCGTAGCGTAGTGTAGTAGCGTAGTGTAGTAGCGTGGTGTAGTAGCGTGGTGTAGTAGCGTGGTGTAGTAGCGTGGTGTAGTAGCATGGTGTAGTAGCGTGGTGTAGTAGCGTAGTGTAGTGGCCTGGTGTAGTAGCATGGTGTAGTGGCCTGGTGTAGTAGCCTGGTGTAGTAGCGTAGTGTAGTAGCATGGTGTAGTAGCGTGGTGTAGTAGCGTGGTGTAGTAGCCTGGTGTAGTAGCGTAGTGTAGTGGCCTGGTGTAGTAGCGTGGTGTAGTAGTGTAGTGGCCTGGTGTAGTAGCGTGGTGTAGTAGTGTAGTGGCTTGGTGTAGTAGCGTAGTGTAGTAGCGTAGTGTAGTAGCGTGGTGTAGTAGCGTGGTGTAGTAGCGTGGTGTAGTAGCGTGGTGTAGTAGTGTAGTGGCCTGGTGTAGTAGCGTGGTGTAGTAGCGTGGTGTAGTAGTGTGGTGTAGTAGCGTGGTGTAGTAGCGTGGTATAGTAGCCTGGTGTAGTAGCGTGGTGTAGTAGCGTGGTGTAGTAGCATGGTGTAGTAGTGTGGTGTATTAGCGTGGTGTAGTAGCGTGGTGTAGTAGCGTGGTGTAGTAGCGTGGTGTAGTAGCCTGGTGTAGTAGCCTGGTGTAGTAGCGTGGTGTAGTAGCGTGGTGTAGTAGCCTGGTGTAGTAGCATGGTGTAGTAGTGTGGTGTAGTAGCGTGGTGTAGTAGCGTGGTGTAGTAGCGTGGTGTAGTAGCCTGGTGTAGTAGCCTGGTGTAGTAGCGTGGTGTAGTAGCGTGGTGTAGTAGTGTAGTAGCGTGGTGTAGTAGCATGGTGCAGTAGCGTGGTGTAGTAGCCTGGTGTAGTAGCATGGTGTAGTAGCGTGGTGTATTAGCGTGGTGTAGTAGCGTGGTGTAGTAGCGTGGTGTAGTAGCGTGGTGTAGTAGCCTGGTGTAGTAGCCTGGTGTAGTAGCGTGGTGTAGTAGCGTGGTGTAGTAGCCTGGTGTAGTAGCATGGTGTAGTAGTGTGGTGTAGTAGCGTGGTGTAGTAGCGTGGTGTAGTAGCGTGGTGTAGTAGCCTGGTGTAGTAGCCTGGTGTAGTAGCGTGGTGTAGTAGCGTGGTGTAGTAGTGTAGTAGCGTGGTGTATCAGCATGGTGTAGTAGCGTGGTGTAGTAGCGTGGTGTAGTAGCGTGGTGTAGTAGCGTGGCGTAGTAGTGTAGTAGCGTGGTGTAGTAGCGTGGTGTAGTAGTGTAGTAGCATTGTGTAGTAGTGTGGTGTAGTAGAGTGGTGTAGTAGCGTGGTGTAGTAGCGTGGTGTAGTAGCATGGTGTAGTAGCGTGGCGTAGTAGTGTAGTAGCCTGGTGTAGTAGCGTGGTGTAGTAGTGTAGTAGCGTGGTGTAGTAGCGTGGTGTAGTAGCGTGGTGTAGTAGCCTGGTGTAGTAGCGTGGTGTAGTAGCGTGGTGTAGTAGCGTGGTGTAGTAGCGTGGTGTAGTAGCGTGGTGTAGTAGCGTGGTGTAGTAGCGTTGTGTAGTGGCCTGGTGTAGTAGCGTGGTGTAGTAGCGTGGTGTAGTGGCCTGGTGTAGTAGCGTGGTGTAGTAGCGTGGTGTAGTAGCGTGGTGTAGTGGCCTGGTGTAGTAGCGTGGTGTAGTGGCCTGGTGTAGTGGCCTGGTATAGTAGCGTGGTGTAGTGGCCTGGTGTAGTAGCGTGGTGTAGTAGCGTGGTGTAGTGGCCTGGTGTAGTAGCGTGGTGTAGTGGCCTGGTGTAGTGGCCTGGTATAGTAGCGTGGTGTAGTGGCCTGGTGTAGTAGCGTGGTGTAGTAGCGTGGTGTAGTGGCCTGGTGTAGTAGCGTGGTGTAGTAGCGTGGTGTAGTGGCCTGGTGTAGTAGCGTGGTGTAGTAGCGTGGTGTAGTGGCCTGGTGTAGTAGCGTGGTGTAGTGGCCTGGTGTAGTGGCCTGGTATAGTAGCGTGGTGTAGTGGCCTGGTGTAGTAGCGTGGTGTAGTGGCCTGGTGTAGTAGCGTGGTGTAGTAGCATAGTGTAGTAGCGTAGTGTAGTAGCGTGGTGTAGTAGCGTGGTGTAGTAGCGTGGTGTAGTGGCCTGGTGTAGTAGCGTGGTGTAGTAGTGTGGTGTAGTAGCGTAGTGTAGTAGCGTGGTGTAGTAGCGTGTTGTAGTAGTGTAGTAGCCTGGTGTAGTAGCGTTGTGTAGTAGCGTTTTGTAGTAGTGTAGTAGCGTGGTGTAGTAGCCTGGTGTAGTAGCGTGGTGTAGTAGCGTGGTGTAGTGGCCTGGTGTAGTAGCGTAGTGTAGTAGCGTGGTGTAGTAGCGTAGTGTAGTAGCGTGGTGTAGTAGCGTAGTGTAGTAGCGTAGTGTAGTAGCGTAGTGTAGTGGCCTGGTGTAGTAGCATAGTGTAGTAGCGTGGTGTAGTAGCGTGGTGTAGTAGCGTGGTGTAGTATCATGGTGTAGTGGCCTGGTGTAGTAGCGTGGTGTAGTGGCCTGGTGTAGTAGCCTGGTGTAGTAGCGTAGTGTAGTAGCGTGGTGTAGTAGCGTGGTGTAGTAGCGTGGTGTAGTAGCGTGGTGTAGTAGCGTGGTGTAGTAGCGTGGTGTAGTAGCGTGGTGTAGTAGTGTGGTGTAGTAGCGTGGTGTAGTAGCGTGGTGTAGTAGCGTGGTGTAGTAGCTGGGTAGTAGCGTAGTGTAGGGTGGTGTAGTAGCGTGGTGTAGTAGTGTAGGGCCTGGTGTAGTAGCGTGGTGTAGTAGTGTAGTGGCTTGGTGTAGTAGCGTAGTGTAGTAGCGTGGTGTAGTAGCGTGTGTAGTAGCCTGGGTAGTAGCGTAGTGTAGTAGCGTGGTGTAGTAGCCTGGTGTAGTAGCGTGGTGTAGTAGCGTGGTGTAGTAGGTGGTGTAGTAGCGTGGTGTAGTAGTGTAGTAGCGTGGTGTAGTAGCGTGGTGTAGTAGCGTGGTGTAGTAGCGTGGTGTAGTAGCATGGTGTAGTAGCGTGGTGTAGTAGCGTGTGTAGTAGCGTGGTGTAGTAGCGTAGTGTAGTGGCCTGGTGTAGTAGCTTGGTGTAGTGGCCTGGTGTAGTAGTGTGGTGTAGTGGCCTGGTGTAGTAGCGTGTGTAGAAGCGTGGTGTAGTAGCTGGTGTAGTGGCCTGGTGTAGTAGCGTTGTGTAGTGGCCTGGTGTAGTAGCGTGGTGTAGTGGCCTGGTGTAGTAGCGTGGTGTAGTGGCTGGTATAGTAGCGTGGTGTAGTGGCCTGGTGTAGTAGCGTGGTGTAGTAGCGTGGTGTAGTGGCCTGGTGTAGTAGCTGGTGTAGTAGCGTAGTGTAGTAGCGTGCTGTAGTAGCGTGGTGTAGTAGCGTGGTGTAGTAGCGTGGTGTAGTAGCGGTGTAGTGGCCTGTGTAGTAGCGTGGTGTAGTGGCTGGTGTAGTAGCGCGGGTAGTAGCGTGGTGTAGTAGCGCGGTAGTAGCGTAGTGTAGTGTAGTGTAGTGTCCTGGTGTAGTAGCGTGGTGTAGTAGCGTGGTGTAGTGGCCTGGGTAATAGGTGGTGTAGTAGCGTGGTCTAGTAGCCTGGTGTAGTAGCGTAGTGTAGTAGCGTGGTGTAGTAGCGTGGTGTAGTAGCGTGGTGTAGTAGCGTGGTGTAGTGGCCTGGTGTTGTTGCGTGGTGTAGTAGCGTGGTGTAGTGGCGTGGTGTAGTGGCCTGGTGTAGTAGCTGGTGTAGTAGCGTGGTGTAGTAGCGTGGTGTAGTAGCGTGGTGTAGTAGCGTGGTGTAGTAGCGTGGTGTAGTAGCGTGGTGTAGTGGCCTGGTGTAGTGGCCTGGTGTAGTAGGCTGGTGTAGTAGGTGGTGTAATAGCGTGGGTAGTAGCCTTGTGTAGGAGCGTGGTGTAGTGGCCTGTGTAGTAGCATGGTATAGTAGCCTGGTGTAGTAGCCTGGTGTAGTGGCCTGGTGAAGTAGCGTGGTGTAGTAGTGTGGTATAGTGGCCTGGTGTAGTAGCGTGGTGTAGTGGCCTGGTGTAGTAGCGTGGTGTAGTAGCGTTGTGTAGTGGCCTGGTGTAGTAGCGTGGTGTAGTGGCCTGGTGTAGTAGCGTGGTGTAGTAGCGGTGTGGTGTAGGTGTAGTAGCCTGGTATAGTGGTGTAGTGGGGTGTAGCAGCAGCGACCACGTGTTCACAGGACAAGGCCTAATGGCAGATTGTAGGCGCTCTTGGGATAGTGGCGGTGTTCGAAATCTCAAACTGTCCTCAACATTATAACATCTGAATTCAGAAATATTTCCATCAATTTTTTAGTTTTTAACCCGTAATAATATTAATCCATTGACATGTCTTATTTCCTTGCTGCTTATTTACGACATTTTTTTATATATACAACATTTGTTTCATAATTTGTTAACTCTCGCGAGTGTTCGGACACGGTCACCCACCGTGACGACCGGAGGTCCTGAGTAACTGCCCTCCTCCTCATCCCTGACCCCATCCACCACCCCACACTACCCTCCACCACCCCACACTACCCTCCAACACCCCACAGGACCCTCCAACACCCCACACGACCCTCCAACACCCCACACGACCCTCCACCCCGACACGACCCTCCAACACCCCACACAACCCTCCAACACCCCACACGACCCAACCACCCCACACGACCCTCCAACACCCCACACGACCCTCCACCACCAACCCACGACCCTCCAACACCCCACACGACCCTCCAACACCCCACACGACCCTCCAACACCCCACACACCCTCACAAACCCACACGACCCTCCACCACCCCACACGACCCTCCACCACCCCACACGACCCTCCACCACCCCACACGACCCTCCACACCCCACACTACCCTCCACCACCCCACACTACCCTCCACCACCCCACACGACCCCCAACACCCCACACTACCCTCCACAACCCACACGACCCTCCAACACCCCACACGACCCTCCACCACCCCAACGACCCTCCAACACCCCACACGACCCTCCAACACCCCACACGACCCTCCAACACCCCACACGACCCTCCACCACCCCACACGACCCTCCACCACCCCACACGACCCTCCAACACCCCACACTACCCTCCACCACCCCACACTACCCTCCACCACCCCACACTACCCTCCACCACCCCACACGTCCCTCCACCACCCCACACGTCCCTCCACCACCCCACACTACCCTCCACCACCCCACACTATCCTCCACCACTCCACACTACCCTCCACCACCCCACACTTCCCTCCACCACCCCACACTACCCTCCACCACCCCACACTACCCTCCACCACCCCACACTTCCCTCCAACACCCCACACTACCCTCCACCACCCCACACTACCCTCCACCACCCCACACTTCCCTCCACCACCCCACACTTCCCTCCACCACCCCACACTACCCTCCACCACCCCACACTACCCTCCACCACCCCACACTTCCCTCCAACACCCCACACTACCCTCCACCACCCCACACTTCCCTCCACTACCCCACACTACCCTCCACCACCCCACACTACCCTCCACCACTCCACACTTCCCTCCACCACCCCACATTTCCCTCGTGATTTAGTTCAGTATGCGGTTAAAGAAAATCAGCATACCAATGTTATATCACAGAAAACGAATTTATAAACTTATGTATTTTTCTTATAATATGGAAATGCATTCATATAACAATATGAATGGCCAAATTTCTGTGAATCCCCTACCATGTTGGAATCTGTGGAAATGAATGAAGAAATGTGCTGGCTGCTGAAGTTGCTGAAGGAAACCATATTGCTTTCATTTTGGATACAAATGTCCATGGAGATTCAGAATGGAAACAATTATAGTTGAACATGTAGAGGAGTTTAAGAATCTGTGGTGAGAGTGATGGACACAGCCTTGAAAACTATACTTCAGAGAATGTAAACATCTAAGAGTCATTAGAAATATGTTTAAAATAATAAACCCTACAATGTTTAAGTTAGGGAAAACACCATTTGTCATATAGATACTGTTCTTAAAGATTCACCCATTTTGAACCAGCAAGATAACATATAAGATTTTAAGGGTTGACGAATGTTAATCTTCTTGTTTGATAAACTGTGCACTTGAGACATAGTTAATAAGAACACGCTAATATACAAGACAACAAAACGTTTTCAGATTCTTTCACACCACTTTTCAGCAACATTTATAATTTATGTAAATTATTTTAGGGAATAATACATAAATTATATATTTAAACATGATATTAGTGTTTAGTGGAATGCATAAGGAGTCAAATTGTGTTAAAAAGAGCGATTTTTAGAAAATTTGGAAAACTACTTTTTTTCTGGTCATAGCATAACTAAATGGATTGTGAAGGTTTCATTCAGCCATTAAATATCATTCACACTTTATTAGTGAATTTTACAAAAAACACCATAAATTTTATATTTAAACATGTAAAAACTATTTGTAATACATTAGGAACAAAATAGTTGTAGAAAAACAATTTATTATAAAACCTATGTGGTTGGATTTTTGGATTAAAAGTTTCTCAAAGGCTCTCCTGCACCATTCTCAATGTAAATCATTCTCACGCCTATGGGAAGAGATAGACGAACGTTTTCTAGATGATTTGTGTTTGCTGGGCTTATGTTCCTGTAACTACAAAGTTAAATACCTTTATATATAACCGTGCTAACTGGTAGGCTTGGCAGACTTGTGTAGATATTGTGTAGTATAATCCAGTGTTTTGGGTATCCCAAAGTGTTGTGCTGTGATAGGATCCCACGTGGTACTCACTACCCCAAGCTGCCTCAAGTTTTCAAGTTCTTCACTAGTAGATTTTAGCCTAGCTTGTCCTAATGGTAAAACCTTATATCCTGCCTAAGTGGACCAAGGGTTATAAAGTAAGATAGTGTGGTAAAGTAGTTATTGTTATTGTTATTTAAGGTATATGGGAGTTATTAAGAGGGTTTAATAAATAAGTTAGATTTTGAGGGGTATCCATTACTCCCGTTGTAGTGGCGTAGATGATTGTACCCCAGACAACAGATCTGTTCTAAAACCTTAAAGCATAAACAGGAACCTGTGTTCCTTGGGGGCCGGGCCTATTTGTGCCACTCTGATACCTCTTGATTCTAACTGATGGCCTTTCTCCATAATACTCAATACCCCCATAACAGCTCGTACATTTATAACAGTCTACATCATCTGGCGGTAGTTTTAGGACTGAAATACCGCTTAGAGTGAGGAGCGCAGCGAGCACTCAACAGCGTCAGACGACGACCGCTGCAGTAGGTTTATGCACTAACATGTTTATGCACATGTGTTATGCACTCTTGTTTATGCACTAACATGTGAGTCTTCACATGACACAGCTGGCTGAATCTCTTCATCTCTTCCCACACTCTGGACATTTATGAAGTTTGTCATCTGAATGCACTAAGATGTGAGTCTTCACATGCCCAAGTTGACTGAATCTCTTCCCACACTCTGGACACTGGTGAGTTTTTATCTTGTTTATGATAGGTGCAGTTTGTGTGAAGGTTTTCTCCACCGGATGACCGCACGAGATGGGTTATTGAGAGGATACAAGACACTCCATACATTGACAACATCGCACTTTAATATTCTTACCAC
>WNGS01069460.1:0-10574 GCA_020271785.1 Procambarus virginalis | reverse complement strand
TTCATTTTTTTAATTTGAGTTTAAACTAACATAGATATATGACCGAACCTAACCAACCTACCTAACTTACCCTATCTAAACCTAACCTAAACTAACATAACTAAGTCAACAATTTATGTTCTTGATATAATATAATGATAAGAATTCAAAAACGCAATTGGAAACAGTTTATTGAAAATAAAGAAAATCACTTGGCTTATTAGGCAAATCGGGCCTTGCATAGTAGGCCGAGAAATGCGTTCTGGCTACTAGGTACGATATATATGTATGCGGAAACAAATGGGCAGTTTCTTTCACCCTGATGGGCCTGTTCATCTAGCAGTAAATAGGTACCTGGGAATTAGACAGCTGTTACGGGCTGCTTCCTGGGGATGTGTGTATGTGTTAGAGAAATATATGTAGTAGATATATCAGAGGAAAAAATAGTGGTTAGAAAGGCGGGATCAAAGAGCTAATAGCTTGATCCTGCAGATACAAATAGTACACACACACACACACACACACACACACACACACACACACACACACACACACACACACACACACACACACACACAGTAGTTTAGTTTAGTTCATTTATTATGCACCCCATACCCATCTTGTGGGCGGTAGTGGAAAGGGTTACAGAGGCACATAATGGGCTCAGGGACTGAACCCCACAATTCATTTAGCTAAACAAGTTACAATCTTGATGAGCTAGTTACAAAATTCAATATAAGTAAAACAATAACACACACACACACGTGGAAATAGAGGAACTGTTCACAAGAACACCAACATTACAAGAGGACCAGAGTGGAAGCTGGAGACTCCTCAGATGAGGCATAGAGAAGTTAGAAAGTTTTCTGCTAGCGTGAGAGAAGTGGGTAAATGGAATGACCTAATGGAGCACATTGTGGAAGGGAAGCGAACTATCAGGAGAAAGCGCCAAGCCATTATGATTATATAGCACTGGGAAGGGGTCAGGATAAGGATTTGGGATGGGACGGGGGGAAGGAATAGTGCCCAACCACTTGGATGGTCAGGGATTGAACGCTGACCTGCATAAAGCGAGACTGTCGCTCTCTACCGTCCAGCCCAAGTGGTTGGGGCCATATTATGGAAGCAAACATTATTCATAGCTTTAAAACTAGTTATGGTAGAGAAGAAGGACAGGAGTCATTGCTTTACCTGGAGATACCTGGAGAGGGTTTTGGGAGTTCTCCTACTCCCTGAGCCCAGCTTGAGGCCGGGCTAGACTTTTAACTTGGTCCAACTGACTGTTGCTTGGAGCGGCCCGCAGGCCCACTTATCCACTACAGCCTGGTTGGTCCGGCACTTCTTGCAAGAACCTGTCCAAGTTCCTCTTGAATACACCCACCTTCGTTCCGGCAATATTTCTAATGGTTGCTGGGAGGGTGTTGAACAGCTGTGGACCTCTGATGTTCAGACAGTGCTCTCTGGTTGTGCCTATGGCACCTCCACTCTTCATTGGTTCTATTCTGCATGTTATTATTCTACTGTGCAAATTTTTGACCTGGGCTTCAAGTATCTTGCATGTATATATTATTTGATACCTCTCGTCTCCTTTCCAAGTATATTTTGAGAGCTTTGAAACGGTCCCAATAATTTAGACGTTTTATCGTGTCTATGCGTGCCGTATATATTCTCTGTATGTACTCTAATTCCGAGAGCTCTCCCGCTCTGAAAGGGGAAGTGAGTACCGAGCAGTACTCAAGACGGGACAGCACCAGTGATATAAAAAGTATTAGTATTGCTATGGAGTCCCTGGATTTGAACGTTCTCATAATCCTTCAAACAACCGAAGACTGGAAAGGCGGGATCCAAGATCCAACGCTCGATCCTACAGCACAAATAAGCGAGTACAAATAGGTGAGTATATAAAATATCCTTAATATTCACTATATATGTATACGGTATGCATAATTATGCTTATGGATTTCGTATGCATATCGTTTAAAAGCACAATATTTAAGATGGGATGAGGGGGGATGAGCCGTGGATCAGCAGCTTGGAGACTGCGAGTGTCGGTGACTTCAACGCCGCGGGGTGAAGGGATCTGAAGCCAGTCTAGCCCCTACACTTGCCTCAACGGACAGAAAATGGTGTACGGAAACACCCAAGGTAAGGTATTTCAGGAGAAAGCACCAAGTCATTACAACTATATAGCACTTGGAAGGGGTCAGGATAAGGATTTGGGATGGGACGGGGGGGAAAGGAATGGTGCCCAATCACTTGGATGGTCGGGGATTGAACGCCGACCTGCATAAAGCGAGACCGTCGCTCTACCGTCCAGCCCAAGTGGTTGGTGGAAACACCCAAACGTAACCTAACCGAGAGACCCACATACAGCAAACGTGGATGTTTGTGAGCCGCTACGATTTGTAGTACATCATATTTTGTCCGTTGGGATTTTGATGTAAAAATGCTGTGTATTAATTATTCGAGAGGACAGGCTTCTCAAACACCCAGCTTGGCAGCCCTACCTGCAGCGGCGGCTGCTGTGAGGATAGTAGTTGTGGTAGTGTATGTGGTGGTGGCTGGGAGTGTTGTGGTAGTGTATGTGGTGGTGGTGGTTGGGAGTGTTGTGGTAGTGTATGTGGTGGTGGCTGGGAGTGTTGTGGTAGTGTATGTGGTGGTGGCTGGGAGTGTTGTGGTAGTGCATGTGGTGGTGGTGGTTGGGAGTGTTGTGGTAGTGTATGTGGTGGTGGCTGGGAGTGTTGTGGTAGTGTATGTGGTGGTGGTTGGGAGTGTTGTGGTAGTTTATGTGGTGGTGGCTGGGAGTGTTGTGGTAGTGTATGTGGTGGTGGTTGGGAGTGTTGTGGTAGTTTATGTGGTGGTGGCTGGGAGTGTTGTGGTAGTGTATGTGGTGGTGGTTGGGAGTGTTGTGGTAGTGTATGTGGTGGTGGCTGGGAGTGTTGTGGTAGTGTATGTGGTGGTGGTTGGGAGTGTTGTGGTAGTGTATGTGGTGGTGGCTGGGAGTGTTGTGGTAGTGTATGTGGTGGTGGCTGGGAGTGTTGTGGGCAAGATACAGTGGTCAAGTCACTGGAACAGTACTGGAACTGAAAGTAGCAGATGGTGGAAGATAAGAACAATGAGAGGGAGGGTGGGTGGGTGGGTGTGGGTGTGTGTGTGTGTGTGTGTGTGTGTGTGTGTGTGTGTGTGTGTGTGTGTGTGTGTGTGTGTGTGTGTGTGAGAGATGATAGTAGAGGCCAGTCACTCTTCTCACCACCCGCACATCAAACACCAATCTGTCTTCCTTAGACACTCACATGTGCTGTATTAGTCAGAGTGAATGGTAGTGAATTTCACGCTGGCCCACGCCATCACATCCATCCACCCATTATTGCCGAACGAGTCTGCTCTCTGATTCTACTGAGTAGTTCTACTCTGTGATTCAACCGAATAATTCTAATCGGTGATTCTACCGAGCAATTCTACCCTCATTTCGCTGAGAAAATTGTATTATGTACATAAAGTTTTCGACTGGGCAGAAGAAAATGACATGATTTTTACCAGTGGTAAATTCCAGGTACTCCGGTACGGTAAAAATGAGGACCTTAAACATGATACAGGGTACAAAACACAATCAAATCTGCCCATAGTTGGAAAACAGCATGTTAAGGGTTTGGGAATAATGATGTCTGACGATCTAACGTTTAGGGAGCATAACCAAGCAAATATTGCGTCAGCCAGAAAAATGATCGGATGGATTACGAGAACATTCAAATCCAGGGATCCCATCACAATGGTTGTATTCTTCAAGTCACTTGTGTTGTCCCGTCTTGAGTACTGCTCAGTACTCACTTCCCCCTTCAGGGCAGGAGAGATTGCTGAAATAGAGGGAAATAGAGAACATATACGGCACGCATAGACGCGATAAAGCACCTAAGTTATTGGGATTGTCTCAAACCTCTCCAAATGTTCTCGGTAAAAAGGAGACTAGAAAAATATCAAATAATATACACGTGGAAGATACTGGAGTACAAGTACCAAATCTACACAGTAAAATAACAACGTACTGGAGTGAACGATATGGAAGAAAATGCAAAATAGAACCAGTGAAGAGCAGAGGTGCCATAGGCACAATCAGAGAACACTGTATAAACATCAGAGGTCCGCGGTTGTTCAACGTCCTCCCAGCGACTATAAGAAATATTGCCGGAACAACCGTGGACATCTTCAAGAGAAAACTAGATAGTTTTCTTCAAGAAGTGCTGGACCAACCGGGCTGTGGTGGGTATGTGGGCCTGCGGGCCGCTCCAAGCAACAGCCTGGTGGACCAAACTTTCACAAGTCAAGCCTGGCCTCGGGTCGGGCTTGGGGAGTAGAACCACTCCCAGAACCCCATCAAGCAAATTTCAAGCACGTACACTTTAGCAATTCTACTGATTCATTTTGCTGAGCAATTCTACTCTTGTGATTGTAGTGAGCAGTTCTACCAAGGAACTCTGCTTTAGCATTGCTTACACCACCAATTTGCATCTCTACTAGTGATGTTTATCTTAAAATACAAAAACACAAGAAACTGCGCAAGAGTAACTGCGCTCATTCTTATCTTAGAGGCTGGTGAGTGAGAAGTAAACCCACTCTTGCTTCTCCAGTCTTCCGCACTCCGTCCGTCGTATCCAGTCTTCCGCACTCCGCACATCGGCGCGTCGTAGACAGGCAGTTATGACTGTAGTTGTTTCTCGAGATGTGTTTCTCGAGATGTGTAAAAATATATATCATTATATATATATTAATATTTACATTTATGATATTTGAGATCCGCCTTGCAGTGCAGTGTTGTTATTTGGATGGGCAGCAGCGGCGGTGAGTCTACACCTATTGTTTGAGTCTATAGCTACAGTTTGTGAGTCTACTGTTTATGAGTAGCTTTATCTACTGTTTATAGCTACTGTTTGTGAGTCTAAAGCCTACTGTTTTTGTATATTTATAGTTAAAACCTTTATCCAATTGCAGCCAAAACTAATACTGTGGATGACTGGCTGGTGTGAGCTGCGTAGCGGGGGATCAGATATTTTGAAGCTGACGATTAAAACTTGGTTTGGATTTCTGTATCAGCTTATGCTTCTGATTTATGAAGTTAAGTAGCCCAGTGTGGTGTGATACTGGGTGTTCTGGTGAGGCGGCCACCGTCACTCAGTGGTGGGCTGAGGCGACCACGTCACTCAATGGGTGGTGGGCTGAGGCGACCACCGTCACTCATGGGTGGTGGGCTGAGGCGACCACCGTCACTCATGTCTGAGGGCACGTCATCTGGGCACTCTACCACCCGCCAGGTGGGCTGAGGCGACCACCGTCACTCAATGGGTGGTGGGCTGAGGCGACCACCGTCACTCAGGGGTGGGCGAGGCCGTCCATGGGTGGGCTAGGCACCACTGCGCCCGTCACTCAAGGTCTGAGTAAGGGTTCGGTCACCTACCACCGCCAGCCTACATGTACGGGCACGTGAGTGCGTCTAAGGCTGTAAAAGTCAGCAGTTGCTGGTAAGAGAGGAGAGGGCGCAAGGCGCAGCACCAACTTGTCATGGAATACACTTCTTGTATATAATTAATCCGTGCACGAGTGGAGGTCCCTGAGCATCCTGGTGTGGCGGGAGACTTCACCGGCGGCAGGGACAGGGGTGGGGTCACAGCGGGTGGGGTCACCGCAGGTGGGTCACCAGCATGGACCAGGTGTGGGGTCACCAGCAGGGCCAGGTGTGGCAGCCGGCGGGGTGGTCACCAGCAGGGACCAGTGTGGTCACAGGACCAGGTGTGGGGTCACCACAGGGACCAGGTGTGGGGGTCACCGCAGGACCAGGTGGGCACCCAGGACAGGTGCCCAGACGGTGGCAGAGGGAACCCCCCCTGCGTCCAGCCAAGGACCAGGGGTGGGGGTGGCACCAGCAGGGACCGGTTGGGGTCACACAGGGACAGGTGGGGAGAGATGTGGGTCACCAGCAGGGACCAGGTGTGGGTCACCAGCAGGGACAGGTGTGGGGTCACCAGCCTCGCAGGACCAGGTTGGGGGTCACCGCGACAGTGACCAGGGTCCCCTAAGGAACCCCTCCTGCTCCAGCCGAATTTGATTATATTAGCCTATATGCCTATCTATTGGTATTATATACTCCCAACCACAATGTATCTACTTACTACTACTACTACCCCACTTACACAATTATCCTTGCCTCCGTAGATGCTGAAGAGAGCTTTAACGAAACGCGTCTTTTAGAGAAATGTGGCAAGCAAGGTGATATTGTATAATGAACTTTGGTCAGTACATGTGTAAACGTCCTTCCAAGGGAAGAATGTTTGTAAGTGAGAGAGGACGTGTGTCTGGCCAATATGGGAGGGTCGTGACAGCTGAGGGATGGGTGACCAATATAGTCGGGTCGAGGATGTCCCTATTATTACCATTACACTAGGGGTTGGCTCCATATTACCCCCCCCCTATTCGAAATGGATGGAGGCGGCTGGCAGAGTCCCTAGAATTTATCGTTATATCCACCATCTTGAGGTTATCTTGTGATGATTTCGGGGCTTAGCGTCCCCGCGGCCCGGTCCTCGACCAGGCCTCTTTTTTGTTACACACCACGGGAAGCAGCCCGTAGCACCTGTCTAACTCCCAGGTACCTATTTACTGCTAGGTAACGGGGTCATCAGGGTGAAAGAAACATTTTGCCCATTTGTCTCCGCCTCCACCGGGGATCGAACCCGGAACCTCAGGACTACGAATCGAAGCGCAGTTCACCCAGCTGTCAGGCGCCCTCGACATACCATGGCAATATATATATATATATATATATATATATATATATATTATTATATATATATATATATATATATATGTGTTATATATATATATATATATATATGTATATATATATGTATAATATTAATTATATTATATATATAGTTACATTTGTGTGTGTGTGTGTGTGTGTAAATCACGAAAATTAACACGTGTTGAAAAATGTGACAGTGTCAACCACGGAGAAGAATTGAAACAGGAATTTCCTTAAGTACTTTCGTATATTAATATATCTTCAGAAGGAATGATCCATTCCTTCTGAAGATGTATTAATATACTAAGTACACTACACTAACCCTGGTGTAAAACCCTGGTTTGTGCCTCGGAGAGGCTACGGGATCCATTAAGTTCAGTAGAACTTCGATTTCAATTCTTTTACCCTGTCGTAGCTCAGTCCATTAAGGCAGTGTCTGGGATGCTCCTGGACGCAGGTTCGAATCCTCGTCACGGCCCTTGTGGATTTGTTCATAGTAAAGTACTTAAGGAAATTCCTGTTTCAATTCTTCGTTCGTGGTCTGACACTGTCATATATATATATATATATATATATATATATATATATATATATATAATTATATTATTATCGTATATGTATATGATATATATATATATTATACGATATAATTAGCGCGAATAGGTGGGTAGACAAAGTGACATCGGAGTTAAAGTAATGGAGAGTGCACGACATGCACACCACTTGACAAGAAGCATGTTTCATTGTTCACACAAGTGAGTCTTGCAAAATGTTGGTTGAGGCATTAAGAGAATGGTTGTATGCTCTCACCAAGCAAGTGTTCACGCCAGGCACTAGACCCACGCCGAGTGCAGCTGTAATCAATCAGTTCTTTCAGGTGTGTCGACGCCAATAGTCGCTTTCAGCGTGTGTTAAATATATTATCAATATAATTCACGAAATGACATACAGCCCCGCTCCTGTGCTAGCGGGCTCACCTAGCCCGTGCTACTTGGAACTTTTTGTTCCCAGTAGCTGAATCTTAAACATCTCACACGAAATGACTAGTTTAGAGAAATGTTGCATCTCGTAACTGCTTCATTGATGGGTGTCTTGTTTGGTCTTGACTGTGTAGTGTTGCATAGCTTGATAATGCACGCACTCAAGTGTTGAAGAGGCTAGTGGTTGATTAGGTCAGGTGCTGGTTTGAAGTGGTATTTGTGATTGATATCCTATTTTAAACCTGGATATGTCATGTGTTGTGCATTTTGTAACAACGGCATGTGAACAGTGAGGTGAATGGTTGCTAGAAACATGGCGAATTTTATCAGTGTCTTTTTCTTGTCATAATTTCCTATATTTTGTGGAATATTTTTGTTAGTGTGTTTTATCAAACATGAATTGAAAGTGATTTTCAAGTGGCTTTGTAGCGGGAACATAACCTTTGGTGAATGTAAAAATTATTCATATATTATATATAATATATATATATATACTATCATAATATATATATATATATATATATAAATATATATATATAATATAATATATATATATTATATATATATATAAATACTATATTATATATATTATTATCTAATATATATATATTATTATATATATAATATATATAAATAATATATAATATATATATATAATCTAATAGAAATATAGTAATATAATATATATATATATAATTAAATTATATATATAATAAATAATATATATAATATAATATATTATAATATATATAATATAGTATATTATAATATATAAATAATATATATATATATATAATATATATAATATATAATATATATATTATATTGAAATATATTAATTATATTACATAATATTAATATATATATAATATATATATATAAATATAATGTAATATTATTATATAATCAGAACGTGAAGTCCAAGCTATTGGCTCATACGAGCAGCTCTATTTATATCCATCCATCTCATATATGTCTAACCTACGCTTGAAATAATCAAGGTATCCTCCTCTATTATGTTATGCGGTAATTGGTTCCACAAATTAACAACCCTGTTACTGAACAATATTTACCCAGATCTTTCATAAACGATATCCACTTTATACCCATTGTTTCGGTTCTGTCTTGTGTTGATACTTTTAATACTCTATTAATTTCCCCTTTGTTATGTCCATTCATCCACTTGTAAACTCTATCGTGTCCCCCCTAATTATGCGCCTTTAGGACTGTAATTTAAGTTTTGTCATCTTTCTCAGTGGACAGGTTTCTAGTTTGCGGAATTAACTTTGTCATCCTACACTGGATGCGTTCAAGTGAATTTATATACATTTTAGTACGGTGACCAAACCTGAACTGTATAATCTGAATGGGGTTTAACAAGAGCAAGATATCTGAAGGATAACACCAGGTGTTTTATTACTAACGCTTCGATAAATAAATCCCAGCGTTCTATTTGCCCTATTCCGAACATTTATGCATTGATTTTTTTTTAAATTCTTAAATATAAACCAGATCCCTTTCCCAATCCGACTTCGCAATATCAAAGCAGCATTGTTATCTTGTAACTCTATCATCATTGTTGACCAGACCACTCACTAGAGGGTGAAGGGACGACTGACGTTTCGGTCCGTCCTGGACCAATCTCAAGTTCGATTGTGATGAGGAAAGTACGATGCAGGCAAAACTAGCATCACTTCCTCATCCACTCGACGAGGGATGAGAATGGTCCAGGACGGACCGAAACGTCGTCGTCCCTTCACCTTCTAGTGTGTGGTCCTGGTCAACATACTTTAACCACGTTATTGTGACTCATCGCCTGTCTATCATCATTACCGAGCCTCAAAATCTTTTATTTGTCAGCATTAAACTGCATCTGCTAATCTTTTGACCATTTCAAAACCTATTTAGATCGGTCTCGAAATGATAGTGAGTCGTTTTCCGTGTTTTTATCCCCTCGCTCGATTTTGTATCATCTGTCAAGTTTGCAAATATTGCTGCTCACATCTGAATACTAAATAATTTATATATTTATGAATAACAAAGGTCTGCAGGACAGATACCCTGGAGTGGCTCCCACTTACAACACTTTTCCCCCAACGGCTCTAACTCCATTTTTACTATAACTCTTTGTTTCCTTTTGATATGCGTCCTACCATGCACTATACTACCGTGATGCCCCCCCAAAGTAAAAAAAACGGCCGTGAGCCCTCTACTTATAATCAGCTCTTTCAATGCTCGGGACTGTTATCAAGGCTTTGCCGTAAAGTCGGTAGCCCGACGTTACGCCAAACTGTTACCACTATCAACTGCCGTCACTATGCTGGCAAATTTGTTAAAATGAACGGCCATTAGTAAACCCATGCTTTTTTGTGGCGTTCATTTATTTATTATGTGTTTTCAAGAAGAAGGTGATGGTATTTTGGCAATTTATCGAATCAAGCCACTTTCAAACAATATACGTAGCTAATTGGCCGATAGTTTGACCCGCAAGTGATCTATCTACTTTCTCTGAAAATTGGTACCACGTTAGTAACCTTTCACGACTCTGGCACTCTGCTCTGACTAATGATTTACTAAATATGAGACACAGCGGCTCGCAGAGCTACCTCTCATCGCATGGTTGGAAGTGTAAAATGTGATCTGCAGTGAAAAGAGTCGGGCGCCAGAAACACCTGCCAGAATACAGTATAACATCAGAGGCCAACCCTCCTGTCTGGCCTGTGATGTTAACAGAGGTAAACAACAGACATAGAGACAGACGACGACCTGGGAAGTCTCCCACAGGCCAGGCTGCAGGAGTAGAAACTCTTGAAATCGTTGCA
>WNGS01069459.1:0-17979 GCA_020271785.1 Procambarus virginalis | reverse complement strand
CATTGAAGTGCTCGAAGTCGCAACCAGGAAAACCTGCAACGCAGTTGGAACCTCCCGCCACTCCGACAGAACATGCGCCAGCTTCCAACGAAAAGAGAGGGCAGTCTGCCAACCAGGACAACTCTGGAACTTCATATCGAACCCAGTACGGACAAGATGAACCGTACATGAAGGAACGCGGATCCATCACGAAGGCATAATCCCGGTCGCACAGGAGGGAAGACGCAAGGGCTGCCCACAATTCCTTAGACGGAAAGCGGGAGGCAAAAACCTCCGGAAGGACGGAACCGAAGAATCCACGGGATCACAGAACCGAGCCTGGGGAGGGGTAGACACCACCCCTAATTCGAACGAGGAGTGATCGAAAGAGAACCCCTCACCCTGTAACACTAAGCCCCGCTCTGAGGGCAGAAAAACCTAGGGGGGGTCCAACGGGGCCCAAAGCCCCCCAAGTCAACCCTTCCCCCACCCCAGGATCCCAACCAGGGGACCCAGGGCTGAGCCGTCCTCCAGATCCCCCACCCCTAAAGAAGAAGCGGGAGCAGCCGAAAAAGCTTGAATAAAGGGGGCCCACTGGTCAGACCCAGACGCTCTGGCAGGAGGACCAGGCTCGAATGCTACCATAAATTCATGAACAACAAATTGCAGGTAAAGGATAATATTCAGAGGTTGAAAATGGGAAATAGATTCACGGAAAATGAAAAGGAAATGTGTGAAACATTAAACGAAAAGTTCCAAAGTGTGTTTGTACAAAAAACAAAAAATGAAATCTTCAGGGAACCAGATACAATAAGAATTCCAGAGAACAACATAGAGCACATAGAGGTGTCTAGAGACGAAGTGGAAAAAATGCTCAAGGAGCTAAATAAGAACAAAGCAGTTGGTCCAGATGGAGTTTCACCATGGGTTCTGAGAGAATGTGCACCTGAGCTCAGCATTCCTCTTCAACTGATTTTTCAGGCATCCCTGTTTACAGGAGTTGTAGCTGATGTGTGGAAAAAAGCTAACATAGTTCAAATCTACAAAAGTGGAAGCAGGGAAGACCCCTTAATTATAGACCGGTATCATTGACAAGTGTAATAGTCAAAATTTGGAAAAAATAATTAAAACTAAATGGGTAGAACACCTGGAGAGAAATGATATAATATCAGACAGACAGTATGGTTTTTGATCTGGAAGATCCTGTGTATCGAATTTACTCAGTTTCTACATCGAGCAACAGAGATATTACAGGAAAGAGATGGTTGGGTTGACTGCATCTATCTGGACCTAAAAAAGGCTTTCGACAGAGTTCCACATAAGAGGTTGTTCTGGAAACTGGAAAATATTGGAGGAGTGACAGGTATGCTTCTAACATGGATGAAAAATTTTCTGACTGATAGAAAAATGAGGGCAGTGATCAGAGGCAATGTATCGGACTGGAGAAATGTCACAAGTGGAGTACCACAGGGTTCAGTTCTTGCACCAGTGATGTTTATTGTCTACATAAATGATCTACCAGTTGGTATACAGAATTATATGAACATGTTTGCTGATGATGCTAAGATAATAGGAAGGATAAGAAACTTAGATGATTGTCATGCCCTTCAAGATGACCTGGACAAAATAAGTATATGGAGCACCACTTGGCAAATGGAATTTAATGTTAATAAATGCCATGTTATGGAATGTGGAATAGGAGAACACAGACCCCACACAACCTATATATTATGTGAGAAATCTTTAAAGAATTCTGATAAAGAAAGAGATCTAGGGGTGGTTCTAGATAGAAAACTATCACCTGAGGACCACATAAAGAATATTGTGCGAGGAGCCTATGCTATGCTTTCTAACTTCAGAATTGCTTTTAAATACATGGATGGCAATATACTAAAGAAATTGTTCACAACTTTTGTTAGGCCAAAGCTAGAATATGCAGCGGTTGTGTGGTGCCCATATTAAGAAGCACATCAACAAACTGGAAAAGGTGCAAAGACATGCTACTAAGTGGCTCCCAGAACTGAAGGGCAAGAGCTACGAGGAGAGGTTAGAGGCATTAAATATGCCAAAACTAGAAGACAGAAGAAAAAGAGGTGATATGATCACTACATACAAAATAGTAACAGGAATTGATAAAATCGATAGGGAAGATTTCCTGAGACCTGGAACTTTAAGAACAAGAGGTCATAGATATAAACTAGCTAAACACAGATGCGAAGAAATATAAGAAAATTCACTTTCGCAAACAGAGTGGTAGACGGTTGGAATAAGTTAGGGGAGAAGGTGGTGGAGGCCAAGACCGTCAGTAGTTTCAAAGCGTTATATGACAAAGAGTGCTGGGAAGACGGGACACCACGAGTGTAGCTCTCATCCTGTAACTACACTTAGGTAATTACACTTAGGTAATTACACCAAGTATCAGGAGCTGAAGCCCGTCTATGCAAAGTACGGGTGCTACATGACATGAGGTAAATCACGTGAACATGAGGGTCTTGTTCCTCATGTGGTGCCATGCGGCAGCGCTTGGCTGGGCGAGACGCTGATGACGCAACAAAATCTCTCTTGGTAACACCACTGGCACTAGCGACAGGCATGGTAATATTATGCACTGAATCCACCTCATTAATTAAAACCAGAAAAAGAGTCACCTTCCTCTGACTCGTCGCCCAAAATATCCTCATACTCTAAATAACGAAACGCTTTGCGTAATAGTGGCTTTAGGCATTGTATGCACTAGCTCTATCTATAAATCTATCAATTTTTGTAAAATCTCTTGTATGTATGTACCTTACCTGAATAAACATTTATTTATTTACTTTATTTATTTATAAGTACAAGAACTGTGTGGTCGTGCGCGATTTGGAATAGACACTGGGCGAGGAGGCACTGGTGAGCGTGTAGGCCTCGCCATGGGAGGAGGCTGTATCTCAAATTCACTCGATGTGCTACTATCATCGGTCAATTGTGTGTAGTGCTTATCAATGTCAGAGTCATCAATATCACTTTCCTCACCATCAGAAAATAATTCCCTAGTTATTTGTTCTTGAGTAAGTGATTGAGTGGTGTGTGCCCGGGAGACGTTTGACCGTGTGCTCGCCATGGTGACTGCGGGGTAACTGAGGCTTCCTACGAGTTGGTGGCGGAGCTGGATTTTTTCAAAATGGCGGCTGTTTACTATAGCCCCTGGGCAGCGTATGGGGGCCCCCCCTACCTCGCTGGCTATTCAAATCTTGCGCAGTACTCCATCATGTCATATGACGTGATGCGCACTTTGTGTAAGTTACTCAAAACGCCATATGACGTGTTGTGCAGCTTAAGGGTTAAGTGAAGGAATATTACCTGATGCTTGGACAAAGAGTGTTATTGTTCATATCCCCAAACCACACTCAGATAATTATAGGCCCATATCTCTAACATTGTGTGTTTGTAAAGTGCTTGAACACATTGTCCTTAACCGACTTACGTATCGTATACAGGGGCACCTGTCTCCCCAACTGTTTGGATTTATGCCTGGGCTCAGTACACAACAATGTTTTCCTGACTGACTTCGCTCATATTGAAGCTTCTCCTCAAGCAGTCTTCATCGACCTATCTTGAGGTTATCTTGAGATGATTTCGGGGCTTTTTAGTGTCCCCATGGCCCGGTCCTCGACCAGGCCTCCACCCCCAGGAAGCAGCCCGTGACAGCTGACTAACACCCAGGTACCTATTTTACTGCTAGGTAACAGGGGCATAGGGTGAAAGAAACTCTGCCCATTGTTTCTCGCCGGCGCCTGGGATCGAACCCAGGATCACAGGATCACAAGTTCCGCGTGCTGTCCGCTCGGCCGACCGGCACCCTAGCAGCAGCAGCATCAGCTTTTGCCTAGACCTAGCAGCAGCTTTTGATACAGCAAACAGGGAAATCATGCTGGAACGGCTTGCGGAGCTGGGAATACAAGGAAAATTACTGAAATGGATAAAGAGCTATTTGTCTAATCAAACAGCATATGTTTGTTTAACCACTGCACTGCTCTGCATTAAAATATGGCAACCCTTTGGCACACAGAAAATAGATTCTTTCCAAAAAATAATTTTCTCTTCTTATATTGTTAAAATACTGTACAGTCTCTGATCACGGGAAACTAAAAAAAAAATATTGTATGTGACATACTTTAGCTGCGATGGAGCTGGAAAGTTGAGCAAATTATGGGCGGTGAGCGATGGAGAGCTCAAGGTCACTAGGCCCCGCCATCCTGCATCCTGTTAGAGGCAGTTGCCGTGAATATAATGTTTCACAAATATTCTGATGTTTCTTATTCGTCTTTTTTCAGTTTTTTTTGCTGTAATATTATTCAAAAGTGTGTAATTTGTGGAATTTATATAGTTCAATGTGTGGAATATTGCTGTGCTGAAAATTATAGGGCTCATATATGTGACATGTATATTATATTCTATGATCATTAAAACAGTGTTTTTGCTGTTAGTACACTATACAGTGGCACCTCGATTAACCCTTAAATGGCGCATGGCTATATACCATTTGACACACACAGGCGCATACAAAAAAAAATAAAAAATCTTTTTTCTTCCTAACCTGTTAATTTGTGTTCACTGATCATGGGAAAATAATAAAAAAAATCGTAAGTGGCATATATTGCCCGCTATAGGGCGGGGAAGTCTGGCAAAAAACAGGCGCTGACTCAGCGTGCGTCCCAGGCGGTCTCTTGCTCGCCAGCTGTCAGGCCGGAGTTGCCACAAAGAGATAATTACCTAATTATTTCAATGTCTGATTGATTTTTCATAGTTTTTTTGCTGTAATATTATTCAATAGTGTGTAGTGTGATATATTTATATAATAAAATGAGTGAATCATCGGTGTACTAAAAAATATGGTGTACATATTGTTGATTCAATTATGTTCATCAAACAGTGAACAAATACTTCGTCGGTTATTACACTATATACACAGGTTATATATAAGTATCTGCATGTTTTGTTCACCATAACGAACCACTAAGTTGCTATTATGAGTCAAAAAGTAACGAGGAGTGACCGCCGTGTACCAGCCAGCCACTCGCCCTCTCAAGTCACTCTCTCACTCCACATTCTCCTCCCACAATACTGTTTTTGCTTTTATTCACTATATACAGACGCTATATATAAGTATCTACATTCGTGTTCACCATAACGAACCACTAAGTTGGTATGTTGAGTGGCAATGGCAGCCCGCCACTGGCTGCCACTCCCTCCTTCCCTCACCTCACCTGACTTGGCACCATTCTCCACCCACCATACTGTTTTTGCTTTATATACAGACGTTATATATAAGTATTTACATGTTTTGTTCACCATAACTGTACATCTAAGCTTGTATGGTAAGTAAAGGCACAATGACGTAGGACCTCACACAGTCAGCTGATGGCTGCCGCCCTCAAGGCCAGACGCACTAATATTTCTCCTCCAACAATACTGCTTGTGGTGTTATTACGCTATATACACACATTATATATAAATATCTACCTGTTTTATTCACCATACTTGTACAAGTAAAGTGGTATGGTGCCCAAAGACCATCGTGGTCATCTGTAAACAACATGGTAAGTCATGCAGACGAAGCTCCTCCCTCACCAAAATGGCGGCTCCCAACCTACTCCTCTTGCTGTTTATACCCTCTATACACACGTTATATATAAGTATCTACATTTGTGTTCACCATAGCGAACCACTAAGCTGGTATGGTGAGTGCAGTCAACAAAAGGTGGCCACACACAGTCAGAAGACCACGCCGCCACACCCTCCCTCCCACAGCATTACTCCTCCCTCCATGGAGCACAGTGCTAATTATCATCACAATCCTGCTATTATCAGAACCCTGTCAGTTTTATCACAGTCAGGGGTCTTCTGTAATAATATTATTGCTACATAATAGCATGAACAAGTATATTATAGCATTTTTAGGCGATGCTGTGGTCGCAAGCTGAACAGCAGTGCTGTGAGTTCATGCTGCATGCGTCAGGCTTGGTAGCTAACTCAATACTGAGGCTCCTAACACCCGGGAGTTTGGCCCACGATTTTTTAAAAAAATGGCGTCTGTTTACAAGAGCCCTGATGAAGGTGTGGTGAACCCGTGTATCGCAGGCCGTTTAAATCTTGCGTAGTACTCCAAAGCATCCCATGATGCGATGCACAATTTACTGCAAGTCGGTCAAAGCATCATATGATGCGATGCACAGTTGAAGGGTTAAAGATGCTAATGATGCTGGGATATAAAGGGATGACTGTTGAGATATTGCAAAGCATTGACTTTTTGTAGAACAAAGAAATGAAATTATTTGAAATACAACAAATGTCAAATAGGTTCGTTCTGTGTTTGGCAGGTAGGCTGTTCCATGTTTCTTAAATAAAAAAAACGAACATAAAAGAAATGAAAATTTTTGAAAAACAGAACAAATGCCAAAAAGGTTCGTTCGGTGATCGGCAGGTATGCTGCTCCATGTTTCTTTTGCGCGCCCATCCCGTACATACACGACGGCTATATTTCTATCGGTTGTGTGGTCGGGTCGTATATTTACGGTCCGTATTAAAATAACTGTAAAAAATCCAGCTTAAATCCGATTTACTTGGGGTTTGTTTCAAACTGCGCGCCATGAAATTCCCGTTTTCTCGGGTAGGCCGCATGTCACGTCGGCCTACTGGGTCACGTGATGGGCCCATTGGTTTGTTGTCACGTGGAGCGAT
This sequence comes from Procambarus virginalis, assembly GCA_020271785.1. Taxonomy (NCBI): domain Eukaryota; kingdom Metazoa; phylum Arthropoda; class Malacostraca; order Decapoda; family Cambaridae; genus Procambarus; species Procambarus virginalis. Next base: position 11,280 of record WNGS01069459.1, on the reverse strand, counting down.
CGCATCTCTCTCCCTCGCGCGCGCCAAACTCGCACGGTTTCAAGGATTTTTACCCGTTTCTGTGTGTTTGTAACCAACTACATTCATCAATAATGGATCCAGCACCAGGCCCAAGCGGTGTTTCGGCTACAGGAGCCTCTGATTCATCTGGAAAAGACAAGATTATCGACATCTATAGGAGGTTCTCTGGATTGAGGCTCACTCCCACCAAGATTCCCAATCTTGGATGCCTTTGATCAAGTGGATTTGGATGGAAGTGAGGCAGAAGGTGAGGATTTAGAAGAAGAATGTGAATTTGGGGGGCCTGGAGCCCATGGGGCTGAATCGACGGAGGAGGACACTGAAGGCCTAACAGAGGAGGAGGAGGGGGCACCAGCACCGCCGCCTCTCACCACAAGGCGCACACGTGGTGCGTGCATGCCTAAAATCCAGCTAAGGAAACGACCTCCTACTCGTGGTTTGAAAATAACCCATTTGTTGATAGTGGGAGTGATTCAAGCTATGAATTATCAGGTGAGGATGAACCGAGTGAGGTAGATGAGGCACCCCAGCCTCCTCGCAAGCGTACATGTCTGGTACGTACTCGCCAGCCTGGGGCCAGTGTTGTGTGGCTTGAGGACAATATTCACCATTGTTCGATGATTTTACTGGAACCCCAGGGCTAAGGATTACAAACCCACGAATGCACTGGGATATATTCAGTTGTTTATTACTCGTGCGTTGATTCATTTCTTGGCATATGAAACAAATCTGTACGCTTACAGATATTCGGCCTGGCTAATGAAAATGTCGATGATATATGGAAACCGGGTGAAGTTGAAAGAAAATGGCAAGATACTTAGGACTGTGTATGTTGATGGGAATAAACAGGCTCCCAACTATGCGCATGTATTGGCAGACAAATAAACCATGGCATGCAAGATTCTTCAACATGTTTATGACGAGCAGACGGTTTCAACACATAGGCCAGTTTTTCATACGTTCAACAACAATGCGGTGCCAGTGAACAATACAGACAATTGATCAAAGTGAGACCAGTGATGGACTACCTGAAACACCGTTTTCAAGAAGTGTATAACCAGTGAAAAGAGTTATGTTTGGATGAAGGCACAATGGCATGGCGAGGCGGCTGTCGTTCAAAGTGCACAATCCAAACAAACCAGACAAATATGGCGTTAAAATTATATATGCTAGCTGAATCAACATCTGGCACATTTATGGATTTGAGGTTTACTGTGGCATTGGTAAAACCATCCTGGAAAACAGTTACAGTGGTACCTCAGTTTAAGAGTTTAATTCGTTCCTGGAGACAGCTCTTATTCCGAAAAAACTCATATTCTGAAGCTAATTTCCCCATAAGAAATAATGGGAAATGAATTAATCCGTTCCTGACTACCCCAAAAAACCCCATATCAAACTAAATTTTTATACCTAATTCATCTAAATAACCTACAAAACTATGTTCAAGTTATTACTTACCTTGCTCTTGAATGCTGTAGGCGTATGGAAGATGGTGAGGAGGGGAGGGGAGGAGGAGAGGAGTTACTGTTTGGAGGGGAGTCCCTTTCCATTATCACATCAGGCAGTGAGGACTTCACTGGTATGCACACACTGGACATTTTGCCTGCATACCACTAGGACTTGCTTGTCTTACTAAGAATTCTCTAAAGACACGTGTTTCCCTACATTTAACACTTGTCTGTAGTAAGACATCATTATCATTTAAAAGGTCAATGCAACGGCCTGCTACAGCTTTATCTGGGTGAGGGTTTTTTAACAAAACTTTGCAGCAGTTCTTCCCCATACTTCACACATTTTCTTAATCAAGGAGAGACATCCTCTACTGCCTCTACTCACAGCTATTTTCTTAGGTTGAACCTTATCAATGGCTTTCTTGAGACCATGGTGAGATATATAATAACAAACTGTATAGTCAAATGACCAAAAATCCAACAAACACTGAAAATCAGGTGAAGATTGATGTGGGATAGTCACGGGCGCGAGACAATGGTAAAACTGAGGGGCGGAGTGGCGGGAGGGGCGACGATCGCCGATCGACCACGCGCTAGGTCGGCCTGTACGCGTAATCACAAACTCGCATCCCGAGGTAACCCTCGCATTCCGAGACTAATTTTCGAGGAAATCCTGTTCGTATTCCGAAAAAACTCGCCTACAGGGACAGGGGGAGAAGGTGGTGGAGGCCAAGACCGTCAGTAGTTTCAAAGCGTATATGACAAAGAGTGCTGGGGAAGACGGGACACCACGAGCGTAGCTCTCATCCTGTAACTACACTTAGGTAATTAATTACACTTAGGTAATTACTCGCTTCCGAGGTACACTGTACTGGTTTGATGCGGCCATTATTGAACAAAGGGCACCACCTCTATATGGATAACTTTTACAACTCGGTTACCCTTACAGAGAAGTTGCGAGAAGTGGGGGTCTACACGTGTGGAACAATTAGACTCGTACGTGGCGCCCCAAAAGACCTGCAACATATAGCGAAGACTAAGATTGATGTGGATACCACAGTTTACCGCCGCAAGGACAACACCTTCATTCTGCTGTGGAAAGACAAGCGAGTTGTCTCTATGATTACCAACCTCCACAATGCAGACACAAATAGAGTTCAAAAACGCAAACGAGTTCGTAGGCCAGATGGAACAACAGGACTACAGCAGGTTGTGGTGAACAAACCAAAGGCAATTATTGACTACAATAAGTTCATGAAGGGTGTTGACCACTTTGATCAAATGGTAAAGTATTACCATTTTGCCAGGAAATGTCACAAGTAGACAAAGAAAATAACCTTTTATTTCCTGCAAATGGCTTTGCAAAATGCTTATGCATTGTACAAGGCCAACACAGATGACCGAAAGAAACTAACTCTGCTCCAGTTTTATGAGGTTGCTATTTGGGCTTTATTGAAATTTGACAAGGAAGAGTGGCCTGCAACAACAACACCATCTCCTCATTTAGTTCATGCTCCAGACATAAATGATGACACTGGTCCTGTGTATCCTGCTGCTAACCCGTCAACACCTGGCCCGTCGGATGTGAGGCGCCCTCTCTTCACGTCTACACCGTGTGCTGAAGCCGACCATGAATCTGATGAAGATATTTCATCTGCTACACTGTTGTTTGAAGACAATGGTGAGAGCGACGATTCAGACTGCAGTGTACAACCAACACAGAGACAACAGGGATGTGTTGTTTTATCAGAGACTCGCCTGAACTACAAATTGAAGCATGAACTTGTAAAACTCCCCAAATGTCGCAGGTGTCAAGTGTGTTCAAAGTCAGGTATTAGGAAGGAAACTGGTATAGCATGCAAGACATGCGATGTTCCACTTTGTGTCATACCGTGTTACACCACTTATCACAGGAAAAGGGTGTATTGGGTGGGCAAGAAGTAACCACCCGCACCAGCTTCACTCCACCTACGAACATCTGTTGAGCAACTTCAGGAATCGGTACCTGAAGGAGGTGGAGTGGAGAGAAAATGCTCAACTTATTTTTCTACAATCGTCTTTCCTTTGGTAAGTACACATAATTGTCCTAGGTTGTTGTAGTATTGTAGTCTATTTTCTTAGGAATATTTTGATACCTAAATGACAACTGTAGCACGAAAACTAAAGTATACATGAAACACCAGAAACTTTTTGTGGGTGTTGTGGGTGTGAGTTGGAGTGTCCAGAGCGGGTTCCGGTTGTGTGTGTTTGGCCGTCTCTACAGCTGTGAATTCCCAAGAATTGTATTTGATAGGCATATGTCTGTGTAGGGAATTTTATTCCGAACACTATAAAAAAAAAAAAAACGGTGTGAAACAAGTATAAACTTGAAAAACATGAACAAAGTAAAAACTTTTTACGTTCACGGGTACAAACACGCGTAAGATTTTATTCGCCGCAAATTTATTTGACGCTCTGTTGACCAATTCTACCCATGTTCTTATAGAACTTTCTTTTGCGAACACATTGCTATAAAAATGAAATACGTAGCTCGAGAAATAATGTCAGGACAGTGAAATAAGTATAAACTTTCAAAGCGCTGCATCACAACAGTGTCGTCGCTGCTGAAATCACGGCTAACGCTTCGGCCACTTCCCACACTCGTGCGGGTCACCTCATATCATAATTATACATTGATAGGCATATGTCTGGGTGGGGAATTTTATTGCGAGTTCAGTGATGTCAAAATCAATGCTGTAGGATCACTGTGGAGCTGGCAACAAACAAAAGAGTATGAACATTTACTTCCTGTTTGGGTGTCACGGCGAGTCATCTTCATGTTTATTTATTTCGTGGTGGGATAGCAAATGCTTTGGTGACATTTTATGCATATGATCTTGTAAAGAATTTTATTGCCAACACATTGATACCAAAATGAAATACGTAGCTTGAGAATTGATGTTAGGAGCGTGAAAAGTTTATACACTTTTTTGTCTTTACACTTGAGCGCCCAAACGCCGCGCGCACAATGCGCTTTTTTTTCCCCGAGTGCCGCGCGCGCGAAAGTGTTAAAAAAAAAAAAATACAGAGTACCACTTGGTTTCCGAACCCCTTGGGGACGAGACCCGTTGGGAAACATGTAAGTTCGTAAACGAGAAACTGAGAAAAAAATAAACTAAAAATGTAAAAAGAAATTTTTCTGAAAAATTTATGAAAAACTCTAGGAGAAAAAATTGACAGGTTCATAGCATAAATGCGACCGTATTTTGTTTGTACTCACCAATAAGTGAAGGCCTGATCCGCTTTATAAAAGTCCTTAATTGTTCCTAACTGATTATTAAGACGTCTGGCAAACATCCTCTGGATGTTTCCTGCCAGCCTGCAGGAACATCCTGCCAGCCTGCCTGCCTGCCAGCTTACCAGCCTGCCTGCCAGCCTGCCAGCCTGCAGGAACATCCTGCCAGCCTGCAGGAACATCCTGCCAGCCTGCAGGAACATCCTGCCAGCCTGCAGGAACATCCTGCCAGCCAGCCTGCAGGAACATCCTGCCAGCCAGCCAGCTTACCAGCCTGCCTGCCAGCCAGCCAGCCTGCAGGCACATCCTGCCAGCCTGCAGGAACATCCTGCCAGCCAGCCAGCTTACCAGCCTGCCTGCCAGCCAGCTTACCAGCCTGCCTGCCAGCCAGCCTGCAGGCACATCCTGCCAGCCAGCCAGCTTACCAGCCTGCCTGCCAGCCAGCCAGCCTGCAGGAACATCCTGCCAGCCTGCAGGAACATCCTGCCAGCCAGCCAGCTTACCAGCCTGCCTGCCAGCCAGCTTACCAGCCTGCCTGCCATCCAGCCAGCCTGCAGGCACATCCTGCCAGCCAGCCTGCAGGAACATCCTGCCAGCCTGCCTGCCTGCCAGCCAGCCAGCCTGCCTGCCAGCCAGCTTACCAGCCTGCCTGCCATCCAGCCAGCCTGCAGGCACATCCTGCCAGCCAGCCTGCAGGAACATCCTGCCAGCCTGCCTGCCAGCCTGCCTTCCAGCCTCTCTGCCTGCTAGCCAGCCTGCTATCCATCCTGCCTCCCTTCCTGCCATCATGCTAACGGGTTGAACATAACATAATGCTGTGGGAGGGAGGGTGGTGGCGTTGTCTTCTGACTGTGTGTGGCCACCTTTTGTTGACTGCACTTACCATACCAGCTTAGTGGTTCGCTATGGTGAACACAAATGTAGATACTTATATATAACATGTGTATAGAGTGTAATAACAGCAATAGGAGTAGGTTGGGAGCCGCCATTTTGGTGAGGACGGTGGCGTCGTCTGCACGATTTATCATGTTGTTTACCAGTGGCCACTATGGTCTTTGGGCACCACACCAGCTTATTTGTACAGGTATGGAGAATAAAACAGGTAGATATTTATATATAATGTGTGTATATAGCGTAATAACACTACAAACAGTATTGTTGGAGGAGAAATATTAGTGCATCTGGCCTTGAGGGCGGCAGCCATCAGCTGACTGTGTGAGGTCCTACGTCTTTGTGCTTATACTCGCCATACAAGCTTAGATGTACAGCTATGGTGAACAAAACATGTAAATACTTATATGTAACGTCTGTATATGAAAACAAAAACAGTATGGTGGGTGGAGAATGGTGGGAAGTCAGGTGAGGTGAGGGAGGGAGTGGCAGCCAGTGGCGGGCTGCCACTGCCACTCAGCATGCCAACTTAGTGGTTCATTATGGTGAACACGAATGTAGACACTTATATATAACATCTGTATATAGTGAATAAAAGCAAAATCAGTATGTTAGGAGGAGAATGTGGGTGAGGGAGGGAGAGCGTGAGTGGCTGGCTGGTACACGGCGGTCACTCCTCGTTACTTTTTGACTCATAATAGCAACTTAGTGGTTCGTTATGGTGAACAAAACATGCAGATACTTATATATATCCTGTGTATATAGTGTAATAACCGACGAAGTATTTGTTCACTGTTTGATGAACATAATTGAATCAACAATATATACACCATATTTTTAGTACACCGATGATTCACTCATTTTATTATATAAATATATCACACTACACACTATTGAATAATATTACAGGAAAAAAACTATGAAAAATCAATCAGACATTGAAATAATTAGGTAATTATCTCTTTGTGGCAACTCCGGCCTGACAGCTGGCGAGCAAGAGACCGCCTGGGACGCACGCTGAGTCAGCGCCTGTTTTTTGCCAGACTTCCCCGCCCTATAGCGGGCAATATATGCCACTTACGATTTTTTATTATTTTTCCCATGATCAGTGAACACAAATTAACAGGTTAGGAAGAAAAAAGATTTTTTATTTTTTTTTGTATGCCCCTGTGTGTAATTACCTAAGTGTTTAATTACCTAAGTGTAGTTACAGGATGAGAGCTACGCTCGTGGTGTCCTGTCTTTCCAGCACTCTTTGTCATATAACGCTTTGAAACTACTGACGGTCTTGGCCTCCACCACCTTCTCCCCTAACTTGTTCCAACCGTCTACCACTCTGTTTGCGAAAGTGAATTTTCTTATATTTCTTCGCCATCTGTGTTTAGCTAGTTTATATCTATGACCTCTTGTTCTTAAAGTTCCAGGTCTCAGGAAATCTTCCCTATCGATTTTATCAATTCCTGTTACTATTTTGTATGTAGTGATCATATCACCTCTTTTTCTTCTGTCTTCTAGTTTTGGCATATTTAACCCTCAAACCGCGCATATCATATATAAATGATATCAGTGACAAAACCGAAATCGCGCACATCATTTATATATGATTTCGTGTCTAGCGCTATAATTTAAACACCCCGCCTGGGATAGGGGCAGCTATAGTACAGCCACGACTGATAGTTGCCAGATCCCACCTAGAAAAAAAATCCAGCCCAACATTTTTGGGAGTGAGAGCGTCAGTATTGCGCCAGCCACCAAGGCTGGCGCACGCAGCACGAGCTCACAGCACCGCTGTTCAGCTTGTGACCACAGCATCGCCTACAAATGCCAAAATATAAGTGATACTGCTATTATTTAGCAGTGATAGTATTACTGAAGCCCCCTGAATTTGATAAAACTGACCAGGATTCTGATAACAGCTTGATTTTGGAGATATTTAGCGCTGTGCTCGATGGAGGGAGGAGTACAGCTGTGGAGGGAGGATTGTGGCGTTGTCTTCTGACTGTGTGTGGCCACCTTTATTGACTGCACTCACCATACCAGCTTAGTGGTTCGCTATGGTGAACACAAATGTAGATACTTACATATAACGTGTGTATAGTGTGAGATAACAGCGAGAGGAGTAGGTTGGGAGCCGCCATTTTGGTGAGAGGAGCGTCGTCTGCAGGAATTATCGTGTTGTTTACTGGTGACCACAAAGGGTCTTTGGGCACCATACCAGCTTATTTGTACAAGTATGGTGAATAAAACAGGTAGATACTTATATATAATGTGTGTATATAGCATAATAACACCACAACCAATATTGTTGGAGGAGAAATATTAGTGCGTGTGGCCTTGAGGGTGGCCGCCGATCAGCTGACTGTGGAGTAGCTACGTCTTTGTGCGTTTACTCACCATACAAGCTTAGATGTACAGTTATGGTGAACAAAACATGTAAATACGTATATATAACGTCTGTGTATAGTGAATAAATGCAAAAACAGTATTGTGGGAGGTAAATGAGGGTGAGTGAGGTGGTGTTGAGGGAGGGCGTGGCAGTGAGTGGCTCGCTGGTGTGTGGCGGCCACTCCTCGTTGCTTTTTGACTCACAAGACCAACTTAGTAGTTCGTTATGGTGAACAAAACATGCAGATACTTATATATAACCTGTGTATATAGTGTAACAACAGCAAAACTATTTGTTTATTGTTTTATGAACATAATAATTGAATCACTTATATGCACACCATAATTTTGAGTACAGCGATGGTTCACACATTTTATAATATAAATATACCACAATTCACTGTATGGAATAATATTACTGCAAAAAAACTAAGAAAAATCAATCAGAGACATTGAAATAATTAGGAAATAATATATTTGTGGCAACTGCCGTCTGACAGCTCGGGCGGAGTAGACCTCGTCTGGCGAAGGCTCTGCCAACGCCCCTTTTTTGCCACACTTCCCTACCCTACTGCGGCTAAAATATGCTACCTACGATTTTTTTTGTTATTTTTTCCGTGATCAGGGAACAAAAATAAACAATTCTATAAGACGAAAGAATTTTTGGATTTTTTTTTTTGTTGCGCCTGTGGGTGTGAATTCCATTTGGGCCCCTAGCGGTTTGAGGGTTAATGCCTCTACCCTCTCGTAGCTCTTGCCCTTCAGTTCTGGGAGCCACTTAGTAGCATGTCTTTGCACCTTTTCCAGTTTGTTGATGTGCTAAGATATGGGCACCACACAACCGCTGCATATTCTAGCTTTGGCCTAACAAAAGTTGTGAACAATTTCTTTAGTATATCGCCATCCATGTATTTAAACGCAATTCTGAAGTTGGAAAGCGTGGCATAGGCTCCTCGCACAATGTTCTTAATGTGGTCCTCAGGTGACAGTTTTCTATCTAGAACCACCCCTAGATCCCTTTCTTTGTCAGAATTCTTTAAAGATTTCTCATATAATATATAGGTTGTGTGGGGTCTATGTTCTCCTATTCCACATTCCATAACATGGCATTTATTAACATTAAATTCCATTTGCCAAGTGGTGCTCCATGTACTTATTTTGTCCAGGTCATCTTGAAGGGCATGACAATCATCTAAGTTTCTTATCCTTCCTATTATCTTAGCATCATCAGCAAACATGTTCATATAATTCTGTATACCAACTGGTAGATCATTTATGTAGACAATAAACATCACTGGTGCAAGAACTGAACCCTGTGGTACTCCGCTTGTGACATTTCTCCAGTCCGATACATTGCCTCTGATCACTGCCCTCATTTTTCTATCAGTCAGAAAATTTTTCATCCATGTTAGAAGCTTACCTGTCACCCCTCCAATATTTTCCAGTTTCCAGAACAACCTCTTATGTGGAACTCTGTCGAAAGCCTTTTTTAGGTCCAGATAGATGCAGTCAACCCAACCATCTCTTTCCTGTAATATCTCTGTTGCTCGATCATAGAAACTGAGTAAATTCGATACACAGGATCTTCCAGATCGAAAACCATACTGTCTGTCTGATATTATATCATTTCTCTCCAGGTGTTCTACCCATTTAGTTTTAATTATTTTTCCAATATTTTGACTATTACACTTGTCAATGATACCGGTCTATAATTAAGGGGGTCTTCCCTGCTTCCACTTTTGTAGATTGGAACTATGTTAGCCTTTTTCCACACATCAGCTACAACTCCTGTAAACAGGGATGCCTGAAAAATCAGTTGAAGAGGAATGCTGAGCTCAGGTGCACATTCTCTCAGAACCCATGGTGAAACTCCATCTGGACCAACTGCTTTGTTCTTATTTAGCTCCTTGAGCATTTTTTCCACTTCGTCTCTAGACACCTCTATGTGCTCTATGTTGTTCTCTGGAATTCTTATTGTATCTGGTTCCCTGAAGATTTCATTTTTTTTGTACAAACACACTTTGGAACTTTTCGTTTAATGTTTCACACATTTCTTTTCATTTTCCGTGAATCTATTTCCCATTTTCAACCTCTGAATATTATCCTTTACCTGCAATTTGTTGTTTATGAATTTATAGAATAGACCTGGTTCTGTTTTACATTTGTCTGCAATCCTTTTTCAAAATTTCTTTCTGCCTCTCTCCTCACTGCCGTGTAGTTGTTTCTCGCATCTTTGTATCGCTGGTATGTTTGGGGGTTTGGCCTCTTCCTGTATTGATTCCATTTTTGTGTCTTTTGGTCTCTGGCCCTCTGCACTTTCTGTTGAACCAATCCTGTTTCCTAGCAACAGTTGCTCTGTTGCAACTACAGAAGCTTGCTTCTCTGTTTTGGTATAAATTTTTTGTGCCTTTATCATATATTTCACAAAACTTGACATACATCTCATTCACTTCCTTGCCTAGCAACAAGTCTGTCCATTATACTCACTAAAAAATTTTCTAAGGTTGCCATAATGTCCTCTCCTAAAGTCAGGTTTTTCAATTGCATCGACCGTCATATTTTCTTCCAGATTATAACGCATTGCATACTTTATTCCCAAAAAGACATGGTCACTTTTACCAAGGGAGGAAGGTACTGAATGTCAATATTTCTTCCTCCTTCCTGGTAAATATCAAATCTAGCATGGAGGGAACGTCCCCTTCCCTCATCCTCGTAGCTTGTTTAACATGTTGATACAAGAATGTTTCCAGGATGAGGTCTACAAATTTACAGGTCCAGAAATCTTCTGTTTTAGGTTTATATGCTTCCCAGTCTATGGATTTCAAGTTGAAGTCGCCGACTATCAACAGTCGTGAACTATCGTTATCCGCTTCGCCTATGATCTCTCTCATTATTGTTATAAGACCTTCTCGTTTACTATCTAGCTCCTCCTTTGACCATGTGCTGCTTAGCGGTGGACTATATGCATTTATGATCATAGTTTATCATCCTCATGGCAGATCTCTAGTGCTATTATGTCAACTTCTTGTGGATTGGCAGTCATTATTTCGTTCACCTTTAGGTGTTCTTTCACCAGCACAGCAACGCCACTGCCTTTCCTAATTTTTCTGTCCCTCTCCAAATTGAGTAGCCCCTTGGGAATATGACCTCATTTAAAATGTGCAACGATTCCCTCGCCGTTGTTGGGCGTGTTTCGTCTCGCAGGACACCAGGGTACTTGTGTGGAGTGATGGTATTACAAACCTTTCCCTGATACTG
>WNGS01069453.1:0-12710 GCA_020271785.1 Procambarus virginalis | reverse complement strand
CCTATACCCCCTATTAGACTATTTTACAGGAACTTCTTCTCCACAGCTCATAAAACGGAGGAAAGGGTCCTGAAAGATATTGTTAATAGAAATGTTATCCCTACAGACAAAAATCAGAAGATACAACTAACGATTTACTATAAAACAAAAACGGCCAGCCTACTCATGAGAAACTCTCCAGACACGGAGCGAAACGCTCTAAAAGAGACCAACGTCGTCTATGCCTTCAAATGCCCTCTTGGGGGACTGTTAGCCCCAAAAACCCAGTATATAGGCAAGACAACAACATCTCTTTCCAGGCGTTTAACGATGCATAAGCAACAGGGCTCCATTAAGGAACATATACTCTCTTCCCACAACCAAACCATCACCAGAGAAATCTTAACAAACAACACAGAAATCATTGATAGATACAGCGACAGCAGGCGGCTTGACATCTGCGAGGCACTACATATCAAGACGTCAACACCAGCAATTAACAGCCAATTAACGCACAACTATATTCTACCCACTTCAAGACTCCGCTCCAATATAGAAACATCAAGAAATATGGGCCAATAGGCCTTCTGCAGTTCTATTTGTACCCAACTTCTATACCCTCTATTTGTACCCACTTCTTACCCCATTATTCTGTGTTTTGTTGAAAGTCTGGTTTTCACCCCACTATTGTATTACATCACCTCACCCAAATGCAGGTATAAGAGCCAATGTTGTTTCAGGCATCAGTTGTGTATTGATAAACTAAAGTCTTTGAAAATGTAATAAGTTTTACGAAACGCGCTCAAGTGTCGCGTCAGACTAGAAATAAAAATGAATTTTGGAGAATTGATTTTTCATTTACCGTCACCAGTAAAAGAATATAAGGAAAATAGAGAAAATTCGTGTTAGAATTATTAATCTTACTTTTTCGGTCATATTTAATAATATATATATATATATATATATATATATATATATATATATATATATATATATATATATATACATATATATATATATATATATATATATATATATATATATATAATATATATATATAGTTAATCTTCTCTTGTGGTTCATGGAAGTATGTGCATATATATATATATATATATATATATATATATATATATATATATATATATATATATATATATATATATATATATATATATATATATATATATATAGTTTACAGAGAACACACACACACACACAAATATATAACAATTAAACAATCAGCGTTCGAAGACCTCGTCCAGCTCCTCGGAGGTTGGGTGCGTACCCAGGATACAGCACGCATTTCCCCTCTGCACTGCGACACTGAGGCGCTGGAATAGGAAACTGGCTGCTCGTGGGTCTCTAGTTTTCCCAATGAGTTCCTCACCAACCTCCTTTAAAAACTTGAGTGCACATTTACCCCAGGCGCCCAGAGTCTCTGAGCCTATCGGCACGAACCTGTAACAACGTTCTAGGTTTCTGTACTTGTGGATTTTCTGGGTCTCCCTGAAGGTGGCTGCCCCACCTCCCTCCGCTGAGCTGTAACGTAAATAGGTATCAGCCATATATATATATATATATATATATATATATGGCCATATATATATATATATATATATATATATATATATATATATATATGTATATATATATATATATATATATATATATATATATATATATATATATATATATATATATGTCGCACCTAGTAGCCAGAACGCACTTCTCAGCCTACTATGCAAGGCCCGATTTGCCTAACAAGCCAAGTTTTCATGAATTAATTGTTTTTCGACTACTTAACCTACCTAACCTAACCTAACCTAACATTTTCGGCTACATAACCTAACCCTAACCTATAAAGATTGGTTAGGTTAGGTTAGGTAGGGTTGGTTAGGTTCGGTCATATAACTACGTTAATTTTAACTCCAATAAAAAAAAATGACCTCATACATAATGAAATGGGAAGCTTTATCATTTCATTAGATAAAAATTTGAGAAAATACATTAATTCATGAAAACTTGGCTTATTAGGCAAATCTGGCCTTGCATAGTAGGCTGAGAAGTGCGTTCTGGCTACTAGGTACGACATATATATATATATGTATATGAATGAAAACTCACACCCCAGAAGTGACTCGAACCCATACTCCCAGGAGCAACGCAACTGGTATGTACAGGGATGCCTTAAACCACTTGACCATCACGACCGGACAAAAGGAAGTGATAGCCTGAGCTATATGAACCACTTTCCCGCCGGCACTTGGATGGTTATCTTGGGCATAGCATTTTATCAAATCACCTCATTTTTGGGGCAACACGTGAGGAACACAAATGCGAACAAGCCTGAATGGTCCCCAGGACTATATGCGAATGAAAACTCACACCCCAGAAGTGACTCGAACCCTTTTGTTCCTTTTGTCCGGTCGTGATGGTCAAGTGGTTTAAGGCATCCCTGTACATACCAGTTGCGTTGCTCCTGGGAGTATGGGTTCGAGTCACTTCTGGGGTGTGAGTTTTCATTCGCATATAGTCCTGGGGACCATTCAGGCTTGTTCGCATTTGTGTTCCTCACGTGTTGCCCCAAAAAATGAGGTGATTTGATAAAATGCTATGCCCAAGATAACCATCCAAGTGCCGGCGGGGAAGTGGTTCATATAGCTCAGGCTATCACTTCCTTTTGTCCGGTCGTGATGGTCAAGTGGTTTAAGGCATCCCTGTACATACCAGTTGCGTTGCTCCTGGGAGTATGGGTTCGAGTCACTTCTGGGGTGTGAGTTTTCATTCGCATATAGTCCTGGGGACCATTCAGGCTTGTTCGCATATATGTATATATATATATATATATATATATATATATATATATATATATATATATATATATATATATATATATATTTATATATATATATATATATATATATATATATAAACAAGCCTGAATGGCTTGTTCGCCATTCTATATATAGGGATCCAAGGCCTGAAAATGGTTGCGGAACTGAGAAAGCGGGAGAGGACGAGGAAAAGTGGAACGCAAGACACGACCATTAGACATGCCAGAGAAAGAGGGAAGATTAAAAACCTGGCACCTAGCCTCAGGGAAAGATATATGATCGCGATGTTTCAAATTGAGGATGGCTTCCTCATATTTGTAATGCACACATGCTCGGGAGAAGGCAGGGTGGGCGTCACCGCAATTGATGCAGAGAGCTTGGGAAGAAGAGCACCTCGTCTTACAATGACCGGAGACTCCACAGCAAGGGTACAGAGACACCTCACTTGTGCACCTGAAGGGACTATGCCCAAATCTCCAGCACCTGCTGCATAGGCGAGGAGAGAGGATGTACTCCTGAACCAGCAAGAATTATGGAAGATGGAAGAGACCTACTATGAATAGTGATTTTTACTACACAAAGAGGCTGACGACAACGACGACCACCTGGGGGGTCGAATGAGCATATCAATCTGGAGGATTGAATTGCCTTGGGCCTCACAAAGGACGCCTGACAGCTGGGTGGACAGCGCTTCGGATTCGTAGTCCTGAGGTTCTGGGTTCGATCCCCGGTGGAGGCAGAGACAAATGGGCAAAATGCTTCTTTCACCCTGATGCCCCTGTTACCTAGCAGTAAATAGGTACCTGGGAGTTAAGACAGCTGCTACGGGCTGCTTCCTGGGGGTAGAGGCCTGATCGAGGACCGGGCCGCGGGGTCACTAAGCCCCGAAATAATCTCAAGATAACCTTATGGATATATTTAATATCCTCATGGCTGTCTTTCAGTACCCTGTCACCAGTCGCAACATGGAGCGGGAGAATAACTGTGCCAATGCTGGCCTTCAACGGTGCATTTTTGGAGATCCGAACAGGGGTCTCTCCAGTGCAGGCCAACGAGGCTAAGCGGTCAGCCGCCTCCTGAGAAGGGGCAGCAACGACACGTGTACCAGTACGGATGAAGTTAAAGGTGACAAACTTATCCACTGAATCAACATGGTGTTTATGGATGAATAAATCATCAGGACGTGAAGGATCAACATGATTGAGATCAAAATACATAGTGCACTTAGCTGGACCACTCAAATCCTGGAATGTAATAGGCTGTGAAGGAATCATGCGAGTTCGAGTGCATGAAAGTCACAGGGCCAAGCTTCCCACAGTAGGGAGGGGGGTAAAAAGTGTAGTTTACGCAAGGAGAGATACAGCCACACCAGGTAACAAGCAGGTCACCACTGGAGGGTCGGGGCTTGTTACGACCAGAGTGGTTTAGTTGTAAAGAAACAAGCTATTTAGAGAATAAACCAACAAAGTGCATAAAGTTTATCCAGTGAGTGACTTCCTGTTGTGACCGCACCGCTGGGGACACGATTATTTGTAAATTTGAGAACTGCTGGCAATGTTTTGACTTCAGTCTCAGTAGCTTAACAATACATAGCCAGTAGGTTTGTTAAATTATATGATATTTAAGTTGTAATGTGCAAAATAGATTTAAAGTACAGGACAGTAGTAGTAGGATTTTTTTTCTGGTTATTGCTGCCGGGAGTCAAGGGATAGGAGCCAATGGCAGCAGAGTCAGGGTATGGAGAGGTGTTGCACTTTGAGGTGTACCTTTAAATTTCAGTAAGTCCTGTTCTTGTACTGTTTCCCACCGTTTCTAATTATACTTTGAATTACAATTTTAATGCTACTTACAGACCATTCTGTGTTCATATCGAGTGGTCTATGATAGGATCTAGTATGAGTGTTTTTACCGGATTTTTGCCAAGGCTATATCGGTTTTTCCATAGTGCTTTATTACTTGTCTAGTATTTGCCTATGTGAGTCCATGCTCCTATTACAAGGGGAGTAGAGGACAGTAAAGTAAGTTCCATTGACAAAGACTTTGTTATAAGGGTGTGGGGAAACGTGGTAATAAATTGTTATTGTTACTTCTCTTTCTTATCCAGTGGGCTTGATTAGGCTGCCATTATAGTAGGCATCCTTCAGTCTCCGGAGACTATGGAGTTGCGCCCCGGTTGTCAATCCTGGTGCAGCGTCTGGTGTGACTGATGAGGCCAATCCGAGAGTGGCAGTCCATCCCACACCGAGCACAAACGAAGTCCGATTCTGGTCTGTCTTCCTGACTACTGGCTTTCCTTCTCTGTCTCTTTGTCTCCGATTTCTTGGTAACTCCTCGAACTTGGAGAGACCTCTTTGGACAGACTGCCCCAAGGCTGAAAGATCTGCAGCCAGTGTTTCCCATGTAGCAAGATCGACGTCCATGGTTTTCAGGTCCATCTTGCATACGTCTTTGTACCGTAACTGGGGTTTGCCCGTTGGACGCTGTATCAGCTGCATCATACAGGAGATCATTGGGGATCCTGCCGTCGCCCATTCACACCATGTGCCCGAGCCAGCGCATTCGTCTCTGTTTCATCATTGTGTACATGCTGGTGATTCTAGCTCTCCCCAGGACGTTGTTGTTTGTTACCTTGTCCTGGCAGGTGATGTCCAGGATGTGTCGAAGGCAGCGCATGTGGTAGGCATTCAGCTTTCTTTCCTGACGGGCGCAGTGTCCAAGATTCACTGCCATAAAGGAGAGGTCTCAGGACACAGGCTCTGTAAACCCGGATCTTTGTATACTCAGTCAGCCTATTGTTGGCCCCACACTCTCTTTGTCAGTATGGACATGGTGGTAGATGCCTTACCGATGCGTTTGTTTAGCTCCATATCAAGAGAGGGGGAGTCAGAGATTGTGGAGTCCAGGTACACGAAGTCGTGAACGACTTCCAGTTTGGAATCAGAGATGCCGATGTCAGGTGGGGAGGCCACTCCTTGTCCCATGACCTGTGTTTTCTTCAGGCTGATGGTGAGTCCGAAAGCCTGAGAGGCCTCACTGAAGAGGGTCATGAGCCGTTGGAGATTTTCGGCTGAATGGGCAGTGACTGCTGCGTCGTCAGTAAAAAGGAAGTTGTGCAGACACCTCAATTGAACCTTCGTCTTGGCTCTCAGCCCGGCAGGGTTAAAGAGCTTTCCATCCGACTTGGTCTGGAGGTAGATGCCTTCCGTGGCAGATCTAAAGGCGTGCTGCAGCATAACTGCAAAGAAAATCCAGAATAGGGTTGGAGCTAGGATGCAGCCCTGCTTTACTCCACTTTGGATGTCAAAGGAGTCAGATGTTAGGCCATCAAAGACCACGGAGCCCTTCATGTTCTCGTGGAAAGATCTGATGATGCTGAGGAGCCTGGCTGGGCATCCGATCTTGGGGAGGATCTTGAACAGGCCATCCCTGCTGACGAGATCGAAAGCCTTTGTCAGATCTTTGAAGGCTATGAAGAGTGGCTGCTTCTGTTCCCTGCAATTCTCATGCAGTTGTCTGAGGGAAAAGACCATGTCGATGGTGGACCTGTTAGCTCTGAATCCACATTGTGATTCTGGATAGACTCTCTCTGCAAGTGCTTGGAGCCTCTTCAATGTGACTCGAGCAAACAGCTTTCCGACAATACTGCGGAGGGAGATTCCACGGTAATTGTTGCAGTCGTCCCTGTTACCTTTATTCTTATACAGCGTGACGATGTTGGCGTCTCTCATGTCCTGTGGCACCTCCCCTTCTTCCAAGCAGAAGCAGAGAATTTCATGCAGCTCCATGAGCAGGCTACCTCTGCAGCACTTCAAAATCTCAGCAGGAATGCCGTCTTTTCCAGGAGCTTTGCCAGAAGCAAGGGACTCTCAGGCCTCACTGAGTTCTTCGAGGGTCGGTTTGTTGTCGAGCTCCATTAGCACAGGCAGACACTCAATAGCGCTCAAGGCATCTTCGGTGACCACATTCTCCCTGGAGTATAGCTCAGAGTAGTGCTCGACCCAGCTCTTCAGCTGCAATGTCTGGTCCTGAATCACATCGCCTGTGGCAGATTTCAGAGAAGCGGTCTTCTTCTGGATTGGGCCGAGGGCCTGCTTGATGCCGTCATACATTCCCCTTACATTGCCCGTATTTGCTGCAGTCTGTATCTGGGAGCAGAGCTGGAGTCAATAGTTGTTGGCACATCGCCTGGCACTCTGCTGCACTTTGCAGTGGACGGCCCGAAGGATCTGTAAGTTGCGCTGACTTGGGCAGGCTTTGTAGGCTGCCAAGGCGTTTCTCTTCTCTTCGATGACAGGTGCCATTTCTTCTGAGTGAGCCTCGAACCAGTCTGCCGACCTGCTGGTCTTCTTGCCAAAGGTGGACATGGCTGCGTTGAACACAGCGTTTCTGAAGTGCTCCCATCTTTTATAGGCGGTGACCCCGGCTGGCTTAGGGAGAGCTTCCTCGAGCACACGTGCAAAATCTTCCACCTTGTCCTGGTTGCGGGTCTTGGTGGTGTCGATGCGAGGTCTGCCCTCCTTTTTCGAGTGGTGAATCTTCTTTTTTGCATCTTGATCTTGCTACATACCAAGGAGTGGTCGGTGTCACATACAGCACTCTGGTAGCTATGCGTAATCTTGACGATGGGTAGACTTGCACGCCTGGTAAGAATCAGGTCAAGCTGGTACCAGTGCTTGGAATCTGGGGTGTCTCCAAGAGACTCTGTGTTGAGGATTTGTGCCGAAGAACGTGTTGGTGACACAGAGACCACGAAGGCAGCAGAGTTCTAGCAGACATTACCCGTTCTCATTCATCCTCACTATGCCGAATTGACCCAGACAAGTGGGCCAAAAGTTGTGATCGGCACCCTCTCTGGCTTCGAGGTCGCCTAGGATGAACAGTGGCTCCTTTACAGGGATTCTCGCTATGACTCTGTTGAGGTCATCGTAGAAGTTTTCTTGTGCCTTTGCTGGAGAAGTTAGGGTTGGTGCATATTCACTAATTACATTGACTGGTCCTGTTTGGGAGTGCTGTGCTGTCATTATAGTTTGTAGACAACAGGACTTTTGTGATATTTCACTAGGGGGGCCGGGCCGGCAGTGGCCAAGTTGAGGACTCGTATTCCAGCTAATTACCAGCTAATTATTCCAGCTAATAGGGGAACCCCATCCACAGGTTACCATAGAAGAGCCCTGTCCACAGGTTACCATAAAAGAGCCTCGTCTACAAGTTTATGGTGAGCCGACATGTGAGTAAATACTGGTATTTTATGAAAGCTTAAATATATATATATATATATATATATATATATATATATATATATATATATATATATATATATATATATATATATATATATATATATATATTTTAATACCTAGAAGGGGTACCACCTCTGGTGCAAGTGTAGGGACCCATAGCCTCGGAGAAGAAAATAAAGAGTACTCAGAGAAGACCTTGTGGATCCTCACTGAACACTTTGATATTTTCTTCTCCTACCACCCCTATTCTTTTGGTATGTGTGTATATTTATCTAACTTTATTTGAAAATGTCATTACACAAAAAAGTTACAGTATTGATTACATGCAGGGTACAAGCCTGCTTGTCACAAGTTGAAAAGCTCCTCCAGCTCCTCAGATGGCAGGCAGGAACCATGGATGCAGTGAGCATTTCCTCTTTGGATTGCCACACTGAGGCGCTGAAAAAGAAAACTAGCAGCTCTAGGGTCTCTAGTTGTTTCGATTAGCTTAGACCCCAACTCCTTCAAAAAGCTAGCAGCACTTTTACCCCAGGCACCAAGTGTCTCTGAGGCAATGGGGACAAAATTGTAGTGGTGCTCAAGGTCTCTGTATTTACGTGACTTGGCCGCTTCCCGGTGATTGGCAGCTCCTCCTGCTTGAGTAGCACTGAAGTCAACATAGGTATTGGCTAAAGTTGAGACGCAAGTGTAGTCCCACACCAACTGTCTACCATTCTTCCAGGGGTTCACCGTGATTCCATCTGGGCGACCGACAGGCTCATTAGAGCTGCGGGACATTAGGTAGCGGGGCTCTCTCTCTGCTGGACAGCCGGCTGTGGTAAGGCTTCTCTTAATAATGTCATTGACCTCGCCGTGTCTTGCATGCCATCCTCCTGTCCTTTGGCAGAGAAGGCCATGCCGTCCGTACCTGTCGGCCTCTGCCTCGCCGCAAATACACCTGTATTCGGTGTGGATTGGGGCAGCGAGACGGAGAGCCACGGCAATTCGGAAGGCCTGCGGTGTGAGACGGGTGCCGGTTGCTGACATTGGGATTGCTAATAGGAAATCACCTGCATGGTGAGCTGCTACTGCTCTAAGTCGGGCAGTGTCATGTGGTGTTGTCACAGCTTCTAGCAAAGTCGCAGCTTCTTGGTCGGCAATGGGGCGATCCCAGCTGGATTGCTTATGGGCTTCAGAAGGCAGTGGTTGGGGTGCTGGTCCTGCGAGAGAGACCTATTTGGTTGTGCAGTCTGTGAAGCTGGGATCATGTACCCCTGCCAGTTGAACTAGGTGCTCAGGTAGGATTTCCTTCACCAAGTTGTCAGACCCCACTGAAGAGGACAGGAACGCTGGTACAGCAATTTGTGTTGCTGTGCGCACGCCAAGGCCCCCGAGTCTGACAGGAAGGGAGGCCTGTTTCCACTGCGAGTTGCTGAGGGAAATATATATATATATATATATATATATATATATATATATATATATTATATATATATATATATATATATATATATATATATATATATATATATGTCGTACCTAGTAGCCAGAACGCACTTCTCAGCCTACTATGCAAGGCCCAATTTGCCTAATAAGCCAAGTTTTCATGAATTAATATATTTTCTCTATTTTTTTCTTAGACAATAATAAAGTTACCCATTTCATTATGTATGATGTCAATTTTTATTTATTGGAGTTAAAATTAACGTAGTTATATGACCGAACCTAACCAACCCTACCTAACCTAACCTAACCTATCTTTATAGGTTAGGTTAGGTTAGGTATCCGAAAAAGGTAGGTTAGGTTAGGTTAGGTAGTCGAAAAACAATTAATTCATGAAAACTTGGCTTATTAGGCAAATCGGGCCTTGCATAGTAGGCTGAGAAGTACGTTCTGGCTACTAGGTACGATATATATATATATATATATATATATATATATATGCAAACAAGCCTGAATGGTCCCCAGGACTAGATACAACTGAAAACTCACACCCCAGAAGTGACTCGAACCCATACTCCCAGGAGCAACGCAACTGGTATGTACAGGGATGCCTTAAACCACTTGACCATCACGACCGGACATAAGGAAGTGATAGCCGAGGCTATATGAACCACTTCCCCGCCGGCACCTGGATGGTTATCTTGGGCATAGCATTTTATCAAATCACCTCATTTTTTGGGGCAACACGTGAGGAACACAAATGTGTTCCTCATATATATATATATATATATATATATATATATATATATATATATATATATATATATATATATATATATATATATTGAGGAACACAAATGTGTTCCTCACGTGTTGCCCCAAAAAATGAGGTGATTTGATAAAATGCTCTGCCCAAGATAACCATCCAGGTGCCGGCGGGGAAGTGGTTCATATAGCCTCGGCTATCACTTCCTTATGTCCGGTCGTGATGGTCAAGTGGTTTAAGGCATCCCTGTACATACCAGTTGCGTTGCTCCTGGGAGTATGGGTTCGAGTCACTTCTGGGGTGTGAGTTTTCAGTTATATATATATATATATATATATATATATATATATATATATATATATATATATATATATATATATATATATATATATATTAATAAACCCCCACTGCTCACGTAACAGGGCTGAACCCTGCCACGAAGGTGGGAGGAAAGTGGAGAGGGTCAGTGAAAGGAATGATTTGCCAGCTGTCTTGATGCTTGCAAGTGAGAGGATGGTGGAAGTTGAACTATCAGGAGTGCACAGAGAGAGTGTGCACAAGATCGAGTTTTGTTAATACAAGACTCAGGTATGCCTTGTTGGGTATCTGCAAAATGCTCATGTCATCAGAAAGCCAATGGTATTGCAAGGGCCCTTGCGTACCTAACAATTTGGTAATTATAGCGAGGAGAAGAGTTTAGTTACTCCAGGGAGCCACTATCCTGAAACAGTTTCAGGAGGAACTTTTCGAGTTGCGGTCAGGAGGGGGAAGAAGAGCCCAACCATTGTGTAAGCCTTAGGCCTCAGCCCCCACGACGTGGTATATATATAGTGACGTCACGCCCTCTCTCCACTTGGAGGGGACTATCCAAATTGGTTAGGC
Organism: Procambarus virginalis; assembly: GCA_020271785.1. Taxonomy (NCBI): domain Eukaryota; kingdom Metazoa; phylum Arthropoda; class Malacostraca; order Decapoda; family Cambaridae; genus Procambarus; species Procambarus virginalis. The sequence goes on along the minus strand of WNGS01069453.1, from coordinate 1,587 downwards.
CTCAGTGCCTAGTGCTTGATTGGTCAATTTCATACATGGGGCACGGAGTTTATATAGAGCATTTTAGTGCCCGGCAGAGCCTGCCCGGGCGCTACAATTCTGTCGACGTCTTTCGTTATACTCGGGCGGGAGGATCTAAGCTGCTGGCCATAGCCTGGATTCGCGCTTAATCGACGTTATGTGATATCTCGTCATCTGCCTAATTTCATTTAGAGCCATTCACTGCAGAATCCGGTTAGAGATATTTGTTAATTAATTTTTGGACGAGTAATTTAAGGATAGAGAGAGAGTGTGTGTGTACATCACATGATCACCTCAAGAAGCAACGAGACTTTCCAGTTATAGCGATGATCAGCATGAACATCCGTGACTGTAGAATCACGAGAACAGGTTACCAGTGAAGTACATCGATTACCCACTGCTGCCGTTAATTTCTCGGAGTGAGATAACTTGATTTTTGGAGCGATTTTTGGACTTAGTGTAATTTCCCGCTAAGCTGCGCCACCCTACCACGTGAATCCACCATGTGCATGTAACCCGCCCTATCACCTGTGTGTGTGTGAGCCACCCTACCATCCGTGTTATGGACCTACCCATCACCCTGTGTGTAGCGGCCGTTTCCGACCCCCACCCACAGCCAGCTTGTTGCGCCTCGCGGGGTCAAGGAATTAGTTGCACTGCCACCGTTCCAACCCTGTGTTACTCGCATATCACCACATGAGGGTATTACTGGAGTATTTCATTGGAGCATCTAGAGTTTAACGTGTATGTATGTTGTTATGGTCGGAGATATAACCTCCATATACATATCTTAAGGTAGTAACCTTCGCATCACTGGAACACATAGCCTGGCCACATATCACTCAAGGTTCTAGGGGAGTAAAAAGCTAGCAACAAATATTCCAGTTTACTGGCATTAAGAACCTTCCACAACAGTAATAAAAAAACACTATTAATTTCACACACATATCACCAATACTCTATATCCAGCTTCTCAACAACTGGGCACGATACACCAAATACACGTCGCAAACTGCATCAATCAACACTAGCTGACACCAGGAACTTTGCCTAGCGCAGTGGAACACTAATGCCTATATGCTGCTAATACCAACATAGATGGTGGTGTGTCAACCAATAACATGAGGTAAGAGGAATAATATCACGTACAGCACCTTGGTATTTCACAAGTTCCTCAAAATATCACCTCACTATACGACACATAATAATCACCTACCACCTGGTATACATAATGGACAACAGTAGAAAATGATCCATAGAAATACATACAGTTACATGATTAACATCTAAAAGGCACAATACCCCAATATAAGTGTCACAAATCACGGACAAAACTCTAACACGTCCGCTCGCCTGAGGAGATCAAAGAAACAGTGAAGTCTTGAGGCAAGCTTGCCGAGAGGCGACACTGTTACCCACTCCAAATAAGTCAACGGACCTTCAACTTTCAAATCTCGATAACTCATTTACAATATAAACTCATTCAGGAATTTCTAATTCACTATACAACAACTTAAAGAGTATAAGGCACAACCTTACATAATGATATATAATAGTAATTAGATA
>WNGS01069431.1:0-11642 GCA_020271785.1 Procambarus virginalis | reverse complement strand
ATTCTGTGGAGACAAAGCCTAGATACTGGCGTTATTCCTGATATACTAAAAACAGCAGAGATAGCACCACTTCATAAAGGAGGAAATAAGGCAGAGGCAAAAAATTACAGACCGATAGCACTAACATCGCACATCATAAAAATTTTTGAGAGAGTGCTAAGAAGTAAGATCACAAAATACATGGAATCACAGCATCTCCATAACCCCGGACAACATGGTTTCAGAACAGGGCGCTCTTGCCTGTCGCAGTTGCTGGACCACTATGATATGGCATTAGATGCTATGGAAGACAAACAAAACGCTGATGTAATTTACACAGATTTTGCAAAAGCTTTTGATAAATGTGACCATGGTGTTATTGCCCATAAAATGCGCTCAAAAGGAATTACCGGAAAAGTAGGCAGATGGATCTACAATTTCCTGACCAACAGAACCCAATGTGTAATAGTCAACAAAATAAAATCCAACCCGTCAACCGTTAAGAGCTCAGTCCCCCAGGGTACTGTGCTTGCTCCAGTACTTTTTCTCATCCTTATATCGGACATAGACAAGAACACAACCTATAGCACTGTATCATCCTTTGCAGATGACACTAGGATCTTCATGAGAGTAGGCAACATAGAGGACACGGCGAACCTCCAGTCAGATGTAGATCAGGTCTTTCTATGGGCTACAGAAAATAATATGGTGTTTAACGAAGACAAGTTCCAGCTCATGCGCTATGGAAAAAATGAAAATATAAAAACTGAAACCACGTACAAAACTCAGGCAAATCATAACATAGAACGAAAAGGCAATGTAAAGGATCTGGGTGTACTCATGTCGGAAGACCTTACCTTTAAAGAACACAATAAAGTAGCCGTCACAACTGCAAGAAAAATGACAGGTTGGATAACAAGAACTTTTCACACTAGAGATGCTATACCGATGATGACACTTTTCAAAACGCTTGTGCTCTCTAGAGTGGAGTACTGCTGCACAATGACAGCCCCTTTCACTGCGGGTGAAATTGCTGACCTGGAGAGCGTGCAGAGATCCTTTACTGCTAGAATCCACTCGGTAAAACATCTAAACTATTGGGACCGACTAAAGAGCCTAAATCTGTATTCCCTTGAGCGCAGGCGGGAGAGATACATAATAATTTACACGTGGAAAATATTAGAGGGGCTGGTCCCAAACCTGCACACAGAAATAACATCACATGAGACCAGAAGACATGGCAGGATGTGCAGAATACCCCCGTTGAAAAGCAGAGGTGCAACTGGTACTCTGAGAGAGAACTCTATCAACATCAGAGGCCCGAGACTGTTCAACACGCTTCCACTACACATAAGGGACATAACTGGCAAACCCCTCACAGTGTTCAAGAGAGAACTGGATAAGCACCTCCAAAGGATACCTGATCAACCAGGCTGTGACTCATACGTCAGGCTGCGAGCAGCCGCGTCCAACAGCCTGGTTGATCAGTCCAGCAACCAGGAGGCCTGGTCGATGACCGGGCCGCGGGGACGATAAGCCCCGGAAGCACCTCAAGGTATCCAAGGTAAGGTAGTGACGGAGGGTGTGCGAATAATTTTGTTGACACAGTTTACATTTGGTCAGGTCTACATCGGCAGATAATGAGAATTCCCAGAGATACTTGTAACCGAGTCTAAGCCGAGCAGCAGTAACATCTAGAAGTCTGCTGATTTTATTGGATGATCCATAGATGTGTGGCTCCTCTTGCATGATAGTATGATGATAGATGGAATTACTGGTGTCAATTTCACTTTGCCTCAGATCTACAAGATCTTGTTGAAGTTCTCGGTGTACTTCTGCTCTCAGATTGCTCATTGACAATCCAAGGTTACACTCAACGGCTCCTTTAAAGGCAGATTCTTTGGCTAACTTATCAGCTCTATCATGCATTCGGAGGCCAACATGAGATGGAGACCACATGAAATGGACTCTGTTACCATCCTTAATAATTTTGTTGTATTTGTGTCTAGCTTCGGACACGAGCATGTTACAGTTGTGTCTTAAAGAGTTGAGAGCATTTAAGGATGATAAGGAGTCACTTACAATTAATGTATCAAGTTTGGAGACTTGTACACATTTCAGTGCAAGGATCAAGGCAAATAGTTCGGTCTGAAGGGTAGAGGCCCAATTGTTTATACGGACTCCCCACTCAAAGTACAAGCCATCGCCCATTGTCAGAACAACGGCACTTCCAGCTGCACCCGTGGTGCGGTGTAGGGAACCATCAGTGTATATGATTTGCATGCACATGACTGTAAAGCTGCCGCCCAGTTGGGTGGGTGTGCAGCAAGACTAGTAACTGTGTGACTCACTATAGATGTAAAGTGCCTTGTATAGTGACTGTTGTGAGCCTCTAGTAATGTCACTTGTGACACCTCTTTGTGTCACTTGTGACACAAAGATTCTTGATGTGTGTATTTGTGTGGGTGATTAGATATGTATGTGTATGTATATGTGTATACGTACATATATATGTACATGTATGTATGAGGGTGTGTACATGTGTATATAACATTGATAATTTTGTAACTAGCGTCAAACATTGTTATTTGCTTAGCTAAACGAACTAGAGGGTTCAGTTCCTGAACCGATTATGTGCCTCTGTATCCTTTACACCACCGCCCACGGGATGGGTATGGGGTGCATAATAAAGAAAGAAATTGAATTGTAGTATTCTTGGCTTGTCACTTTGGGGGTTCCGTCGGAGCACCCCCAGTCCCGTGAGGGCCAGCTGCGCGGAACCCCCCGACTATATCTTGATATAGATCACAAGAATCTCCTTATGAAAGGAGATTGGGCCTATTCCTTCATTGCCTTTTCAACAACATGTCTGCATATTCAACAACAACATGTTCTCAGGAGCCGTGTCTAGACAAGCCTCTCCACCCTACCTCCTCCAGTACCCATCAGACCAGTACACCTGTCGTCTGGGAGTCACCCACTCACTGGTCAACAAGCACATTGGTCGTTTCTATCTACCGGCTTCCAATTATCGGCACACCAGCGTCATTTACACAACCTCATCCGTATACATATCAGGAGCTCACCAGCCACTACACAACCACGGCAGACATCTCCCGTCACGCAGGGTGCAGTCGCACCTCCACAGATCTCCAGTATCAGCTAATGATACTGGTAATGGCTCCAATATTAAAGGGCCACCGCTTACGGGCTATTCATGCCCGTGCCACCTCTTGTGATGGCTTAATCTTTATCAATCAATCACTAGACACAAGTTACAGTCCCAGTCCTGTGCCAGGTAAGTCCACTACAGGTTCACCATAACCCCAGGGTGCAGTCGCACCTCCATAGATCTCCAGTATCAGCTCTTGATACTGGTAATGACTCAAAAGGGCGATCACTTACGGGCTATTCATGCCCGTGCCACCTTTTGGGTGGCTTAATCTTTATCAATCAATCAATCACCATAACCCATGCTACTTGGGACTTTTTGTTCTCAGTAGCTGAATCTATAACATCAACAGCCACTACACATCAGAATACTCTGTGTTCATAAACTGCTACGTCTGCTTCTCGCTCCCCCTGGGTGCACAGCCTATGTATTTAGTATTCCAGCAACATTTATTTTGATCTTAACATGACGATCACTTGTCTGTTTTTATTTTTGCACTGTGTTATTAAGCCAAGTCATTGCGAAGTTTATTTCGTGTAAATTATTAAGTATTTTAATATAAAAAAAATGACTAAGTTTTTTCCATGCTTTGTCCTTTATCCTGCAGCTACCTCACCGTAAAGAGATCCATAGCAGTTTTATTTACTCTGTTTTCCCTTTTTTTTATTTAATGTGTAACATTCCAGCTATATGGAATATATTGTGACGGTAAAATGACTAAGAGCAGTGGCTTAGGGAGTACTAGGTTGCGTAAGTCTACCACCACACAGGGTAGTGTGAGAGCAGGTGGAGCACTGAGGAGTATTCTGCCTGGAGGCTGTTGTTGTTGTTGTTATAGATTCAGCTACTCGGAACAAGTTCCAAGTAGCACGGGCTATGGTGAGCCCGTAACTTACCTCTCACAGGAGCAGGGCAAATAGCACAGGCTATGGTGAGCCCGTAGTAGACTTGCCTAGCACAGGAGCGGTGCCGTCGTACCTATGAGAGTTTGGAAGCTGAGATGAACAGACTATTGGGTCAATGTCGAAAGAAATTACAACCTCTGAAGGCCTAGACATGTTGACCAGACCACACACTAGAAGTTGAAGGGACGACGACGTTTCGGTCCGTCCTGGACCATTCTCAAGTCGCTTGTGAATGGTCCAGGACGGACCGAAACGTCGTCGTCCCTTCAACTTCTAGTGTGTGGTCTGGTCAACATACTTCAGCCACGTTATTGTGACTCATCGCCTGCAAGGCCTAGACATGCTGTGGAAAGGAGTGGGGGTCCCTGTGCTACGAATGATATACTTGAGTACTGTAAGATCCCTTATTATGCTGCACCTGTCATTTCTTGTTTTGGTAAGGTAGGCTGGGCAAGTTGGAGAAGGTACAAAATGAAGCCATGAGAATAATCTTAGGATGCCCAAGAAATGCTATGATAATGAAGATGTAATTAAATCTGAAGAGTATTGGGGATAGAATTTCCGAGATATATGTAGACTCTGCCATTAGATTAATGAAAGGTGAGGGGGGAGCTAATGAATTAATCCTCTCAGTTCAAAAGGTGGGAAGTAATGAACAATGAATGATAAAGCATAGGAAGAGAGCATATATGAGTACCTTATGTTCAAATGTTATAAAGTATGAGCCCAAGAAACAATAATTCACACCACCATGGGAGGACTGTAACGTAGATGTAATTATTCCATTGCAAAAGAAAAAAGTATATACGAGATAGGAGAGCTGATGGCAACATATGATTGTATAATTAGAAAATTACCTACAGAAAACACATGTGTATTGTGATGGGTCAGTAGCTAGGGATGGGAAGGCAGGATGTTAAGTCTTGATCAGGGAAGTACACTGACATTGGCACTGTAGATACTGTTATTGGACGCCGCTTAACTGACAATGTCTCTTCAACGCAGGTAGAACTCCACGGCGTATTAGCAGGATTACAGGAAGTAGTCAAATGTGGTAAAATGCCTGCTTCTTTATTGACAGTAGAGGAGCGTTAGTCTTTAAATAGCAGACGACCAGTTAACCAGAATATTATGATCGAGTGTAGAGAGAATGTTAAGAAATTAGAAAAAAATGGGTATAAAGTAAGATTCATGTGGATCCCTTCACATGTTGGAATACCACATTGAATGAGGTAGCGAAGAGAGCCACAGAAAAACTCTTGATGTTGTATGTCGGATAACTTTAAAACAAATAAAAACAAGAATCAAGATGGTCCAAGAGGATGAAGAAAAGGTTAAGAAAATGGTAATGGTGGACAGTAGTAACACACTTAAGAATTATGCAATAATAAATACAAATTCGTCCTTCACTTATGGTAGAGGAAAGTCTACTTGGAAGAATTCAATTTACATGAGATTAAGAGCAGGATACAAATATAAGGTGTATCAATACGATGCTGATGTCAGTGAAAATATAAGAACACTGCTTTCCAAAGCGGTGGGTTTTCTGGTGGAAGGTCTGTGGAGATGCGTCTAACCGCCCAACCTGCGCGCGCAACAGCCAGTGTTTATATGGGCAAAAAACCAGCGTTGAATGTAATGAAACGCCATTTTCTGGGTGAGTCCCGGAGGCTCCCCGGAGCTATCCCAGGCTGATATGCTAATTTCAGACTTTGGCATCAGTCATGTGTATGGAGTTCTTAGGCCTACCGGAGACCACGGCCAGAACCGGGCCCCCTCAGAGAGGCACGGGGAGCAATGGCCTATAGAAGCCCCCGTGTGGTTGGAAGCATTCTATGTCTGCCATCGACCGGGACAGGCACCCAGAAAGGTAAGCGCCCCAAAACAAACCCCTATTCTGGTTAAAATTGCTACCAAAATCCGAACTAGTGGATAGAACTCCCAAACAGAAAAACAAGCAAACTAGTGTGACGTCACACGTCACCGCGCCGCTGTCTGCGCAGCTCCCCCCTCCCCGGGAGGGGGAAGGTGGAGCCCCAGACCTCCCACGCCGGCTATCCACCCATCAGTTCTGAGGCTGGATGTCAAGACACGCGAAAAACCGCCGACCGGAGGGAGGGAGGGTTGCCGGGGAGCCTCCGGGACTCACCCAGAAAATGGCGTTTCATTACATTCAACGCTGGTTTTCTGGGGGGAGCCCCGTCGGCTCCCCGGAGCTAACTACCCACAGAGGAAGATCAAAGGGACGGAACCGGGAGGCGGACACCACCCAAACAACCAAAACGCTAAAACCAAAGGAGCAGGAAAACACAGCGACCCGACCCCCAGAGGCAAATGCCCAAAAGGAAAAGAGCCGACGAAAAACAAACCGGAACCGAAGAGGCACTACCAACCGAGGAGAAGACAGAGCACGCTGACCAGAAACCAGGATGGTGCAAGCGGCGCACGAACAGGCCGGAGGGGAAACGAAGCACAAGACAGCTTACTAAGCGGTGTAGAAGCAAGACCGAAAGCAAGCCAAAGCGACTCCGCCAGCGCCGCACAAAAAGAGAGAGGCGACAGTATGTGGCACGACGACGGCCCCCAACCCCCACCAAAAAACCAGGCCGACGCTAACAAGAGGAACCACCTAAGAAGGTACAGGAAAAGGAAGGACCGCCAAAACACCCCATACTGCCGCCAAGAGAAACACGCAGGTGGGACACCGACCACCAGCCGGAGGCGAGACCACGAGGCAGACGGAAGCAGCCCCGACAAGGCCCCTCCGAGCCCAGGAAAAGGCGGAGCCGCAAGAAGATCTCGGGCGCGACCACCGAACTCAGGTGGTACAAGGAGATGGAACGTCTGCCGAACAGACAAATCCCAAAGCAAGCAAACCCGCCAGGAGAACAAATGACGGGTCCGACGCGAGACATCGCAAGACCCCAAAAAACCAAGTGGCAGGGCAAGCAAGGAAACCAAAGAAGGCGGAAGGGTTGCCGCCAGAACCCTACCCGAACCAAGAGGTACGAGCAACAGCAACAGACCGAGACAAAGAAGCACACCACAGGACACAGGCCGAAAAAAGCCCAAGAAGCCAAGGAACACACGCAGAACACCCCTGTGGCAGAGGAGGAAAACAAGGGAACACACAAACAATGAAGTGGTGGAAACCGACCACGTCCCCCAACATAGCAGCAAGTGCAGGCAAAACTGACCAAAGGAGATGCCAGGAAAACGACTGGGGTGAGGCAGGACGAAAGAGCAGAAGCATAAAAAACCCCAGGAGTAAGGACACGCCACTGCGAAACACGGTACTAATGCACACGCGCAGTAGTAGCAACATACAACCTGGTGGATAAAGACAGGCTGTTTAACACAAGGGGCACACGCCCTAGGGGACGCAGGTGGAAACCGAATGCCCAAATGAGCCACAGAGACAGTAGAAAGAACTTTAGTGTCAGAGTGGTTGACAAATGGAATGCATTAGGAAGCGATGTGGTGGAGGCTGACTCCAAACACAGTTTCAAGTGTAGATACGATAAGAGCCCAATAGGCTCAGGAAACCGTACACCTGTTATAAGATTGACGTTTGAGAGGCGGGACCAAAGAGCCAGAGCTCAACCCCCGCAAGCACAACTAGGGGAGTATACACCACCGCAACATGCCACAGGTAAAGAGCAACTCGCTCCGGCAAAGGCAGAGAACGGAGCAGATAGACCCCAGACAGGGCCCACTGAGACACGACAGAACCCAGCAGGCCCAGGAACCCGCCTACCAGGCGACCGACGGCGGAGAAACCCCGCTCAAAACCGGCTGGATGGGGAACCGGGAGCTCATGTACACCCCAAGCCCGGCCCGAGGCCAGGCTAGACCGGCCAAAGGGAGGCCCACCAGGAAGACGCATGGGGCGGCCTGCAGGCCCACAGACTCCCCACAACCAGGATGGGCCATAACTAAGTCGAAGGCAAGCTAGTGTGCCCCGAAAGTCCACAGACCGTACCATAGGGGCATAACTTGCAATCCCCTCACAGAGTTCAGTGGCATACCGATAATAGGTTAAGTAACAATTGTAATTACGAAACCATAAGATGCTTATTGTAACCTACTAAGTAGGTCAGGTAAGGTCGGTGTTTTCCACGAAGTTTTTTAAGGGAAACCATTATGTTTAGTATGGCACCTATGCACGGAACGAAGAAGTCAATATTGACGTAATAAAGATGCGGTGACGGGTTGGTGCAAGAGAGAACCGGATCAGCACCTCCAAGGATACCCGATCAACCAGGCTGTGACTCATACGTCGGGCAGCAAGCAGCCATGCCCAACAGCCAGCATGACCAGTCCAGGAGGCCTGGTCGATGACCGGGCCGCGGGACGCTAAGCCCCGGAAGCACCTCAAGTGAACCTCAAGATAAGGGACCAGCGAGAAGGCGTATGCTCGCAAGGAGGTCGTGTAACAACTGCAGACCTCTGATGGATATACAGTGTTCCCCGAGTGTGCCTATGGCACCACTGCACTCCACTGGTACTATCCCGCAAGTTCTACCAGATAGGCGGGACCCAAAAGCCAGAGCGCATAAACCTTGCAAGCACAGCCAGAAGCCCTACCAGGCGAGTACAGAACCAACACCACAAACCCCCACACCACATAACACTAACAAAGGTGGGACCCCTGAATGACCCTAGCATGGGATGGACATGCACAAGAGTGGGACAGGAAGGGGTGAAAAAAGGGGACCGACACTGGTGTGCGAACGGTCTCAGTCGTACAAAAAGAGACCTAAAGAAAGACAGGCATATAACACCACATCCAGCGCCCTGCCAAAAGACGCCAGACCGCAGAAACTCACCTGGCAAACGGTGGCTCGAAGTGACACGACTCAACCGAGCCCAGAAGAACCTGGGAGCACCGCCAGGTGAAGCCAGAGCCGGACCTGCAGGAGAGCAAGGAAGAGGCGAAGAAGGCGGCCCACACCCATGACACAGGGGAAACCTCGGCGGCCTCCCCACAACTGGAACCCAGGACACCCCCGGAGCGAAAAGGGGCACATACCGCGGCAAGGGAGAAGAGCGAAAGGCGAAGCACTGGAGCAAAAAGACGACGAACACCGGCACTACACACCGCCCAGACCAAAACAAACTCCGCGGCGCACGCGCATGACATGCCGGCCGAAAACGCGCAACCTACCCTGCGGGAAGGCGGCAACCAAGACTACTGCACAAGAAAAGTAGCCAAAAGAGTGAGCAGGAACAAGAAAACCGGCCAAAGAAGCGAAGACAGAGCCCAAAAAAGGCACGCAACCGGGCCACAAGTAGCCCAACAGGGCCACAAGTAGCCCAACAGGCCCAGAAAAGCCCCAACCGGGCCAAAGTAGCCCAACAGGGCCACAAGTAGCCCAACAGGACCACAAGAGCCCAACACGGGCCAAAAGTAGCCCAACAGGGCTACAAGGAGCACAACAGGACCACAAGGAGCCCAACAGGGCTACAAGTAGCCCAAACTCGCCAACAAGGACGAGGAGCCGACAGACGTTCCAATAACGCGGGAAGGAGGAAAAACCTTCCCGAACCCTCGAGAACACGGAAGCCAAAACCAGTCCCGAAGGCACACAAAGGCGCATGCGCACCCGAGACCAGTAGTCATGTAGAACCCCCAAAACGGGGAAACATGACGAAAACACCGTCCCCCCCAAAAAAAAGGGTGGGGGGAAACATCCACCCACAGGACGGAACCAACCGACTCAAAGGCCAAGGAACCGAGCCCGGGGAGGGGCCGACGCCCAACAGCACGTACGGCGAGTGGAGAGGAAAACCCCACTCCGCGTAACCACAAGCCCCGCCGAGAGGGGGATAAAAACCCCCACGGGGTCCTATGGGGCCAAGGCCCCCCAAGTCAGCCCCTCCGCAGCCCCGGGAACCCACACAACAGGCCCCGGGGCCGAGCCGTCCCCCTAAAGCCCCGGCCGTACCAGAAAACCGGGACAGCCGTGAAAACACTAAGGAAGGGAGCCCACTGGCAGACTCTTACAACACGGCTGGAGGAACAGGCTCGAATGCCCCCGTCACTACCCCGGAAGGGGATTTCCCCGAGACTGCCCGAGTCTCAACACCACCAAACCCCGCCCTGAACCTACAGACGGTAAGGAACCGGATGCAGGCAGGAAGGGGAATCCAGGGGAAAAACAAGAACCAAAACGGGGCAGCCCCGGGGCTCCCGGGGAGTTACCACGAGAGCGTTGCCACCACCAAGGCTCAAGTGCAACGCCTCTGCTGCCCGCACCAGCTGAGCACAACTGGGTAACCGAGCCATAACGAGCAACAAACTCGCAGGGCTCCGGGTCGAAGGTGTCACCGACCCCACAGGCAGCAGACGGAGGCAAAACAGAGAGTCACCCAGAGACAAGGGGTGAGCAACCCTCAAACTCGCTGGAAGCGAGGGGGGGCTCTGGGGTCACATCCATCGGACCCACGCGCCCCCAGGGGTTTCCCAGGGTCCCGAGCGTTTACTATAAGAGGACTCGCGCTCAGGTAATCCCAGGCAGGGTACTGCTAACCGGCACCCAAAACTACCAAACAACTTTCTAAGAGCTGAACCCCCGGGACGTGTACACTCACGGGGACCTAGCAGGGGGTACCACCAGAAAACTCAGAACACAAGGGACACCAGGGGCAAGAACGAAGGCAGACCCCCCCACCAGGTAGATAAACAAAAAGAAAAAGAAAACCCCGCAAGAGGACAGCGTACCCAAGCGGAACAGAGCCGGCCGCTATGATTGGGAAAAGACAAGCTGCACAGTACCCTGCGCCCCACCAGTGCAAAAACTGCCCCTTACTCTAAGGCGAACAAGGGAGACAGAACACCCGAGCACACAAAGAGCGGCCGAAAACCAAGCAGTAAACGGCCTAGCAGGGGCAGACCCCAAGGAACTTGTGGAAGGTGGCCCCAAGTCCCAAGGGCAGTACTTACAGGGCACCTAGGGAAGGGAACCCTAGGCGCATGCAGCCCGAGTACTGGAGAATCACTCCCGGCTCGCGCACCACCTAGAAAACAGACACCACACTCTAGGTGCAGTGCTGAAACAACCACTGGAGCCGGAGCACATAACCGGTGCCTATAGCATCAGCCGAAGAACTGATGGGTGGATAGCCGGCGTGGGAGGTCTGGGGCTCCACCTTCCCCCTCCCGGGAGGGGGGAGCTGCGCAGACAGCGGCGCGGTGACGTGTGACGTCACACTAGTTTGCTTGTTTTTCTGTTTGGGAGTTCTATCCACTAGTTCGGATTTTGGTAGCAATTTTAACCAGAATAGGGGTTTGTTTTGGGGCGCTTACCTTTCTGGGTGCCTGTCCCGGTCGATGGCAGACATAGAATGCTTCCAACCACACGGGGCTTCTATAGGCCATTGCTCCCCGTGCCTCTCTGAGGGGCCCGGTTCTGGCCGTGGTCTCCGGTAGGCCTAAGAACTCCATACACATGACTGATGCCAAAGTCTGAAATTAGCATATCAGCCTGGGATAGCTCCGGGGAGCCGACGGGGCTCCCCCCAAAAAGGATAAAACAACTTCACTTGATAACTATAGAATAGGAATAAGTAGTGTACCACAAATT
>WNGS01069424.1:0-14247 GCA_020271785.1 Procambarus virginalis | reverse complement strand
TTTAATTTAGTTCAGTACAAGTCCCTGGTAGTCTCCTCTTATATCAATCCCAGCAGGTTTTCCCACAATCATCACGATGTCTCAATACCCCACAGCTGCTCTCCAGAAACACACTGGCAGAAGGCTTCAGCAACACCTGACAGGGGTCACAAATAATCACTTCCAGGGGTCTTTAACCCCCCTGGCAACTAAATAAATATATTTACACTAAATAAATTCCTCCTTCTGACATCCCTTCTGCACACTGGCTCAGCTGCAGTAGGTACTCCCCCATTTTGGACGAGTCCACACTGAAATCAGCCACCGATGCGACACTCGGGGGCTCTGCCCCTCAGTCGCTCACTGACCACAGGTGAGTGTGGATTCGTCGCTCCCTCCTCCACACTGTCCACTCATTTCTAACTCCTTATATCTTTTCACTACCTTAATAAAATCTCCTACCTATGTTCATATACGTTTTCTACGATTGCTGGGCATACAATCAAACACTAATAATCAATCTATCAACTATTACCATAGAATTTTAGGACACGACAATGCTTGCCCTCTGACACTCCAACATGCCGCTGCTCTGGGTCGCCCAACAAAATCCTTTAGGTCTGTCTCTTAAGCTTCTTTCAGTCGTGACTTGAGCACATGAAGTCACCTGGCAGGCTTCACACAGAAACACCAGCTTACCTCCCTTCACTCAAAGGAATATATCACATTAGAGTCCACACAGGAACGACCATCCTCTAGGCTTCAGGTCACCTCTAAAATCTTCACGATCACTGAGAAATGACGTACAATGTGCTTGCAGCTTCTTCACACTTGATAACAAGTAGTCTTCACAAAACTACTAAACAGGCAACTATATTTTTCCTTCTTCCCAGGAGGTCAACGACGTACGTCCATTCCTAACGACTATTACCACTCAAGTCATGCATTACACCTCTGAGTCACACCACATCACAAAATGTCGATATCTCATTCCATCTAACTTTTATAAGATGCTCATCCTCTGCTTGTCTCTGTTTAATCATTCACTGACGTTTACTTAATAAACTTCCATCCCCTAACATTTAATCTCTGGTCAGGTGTGCAGAATAACTCTCACCTTATAGACTCACTTCACTCAGCCCGTCCGCCAAACAAAGACCCGAAAGTGATTCCATGTACCCGGCAAACCCCCTGTTTATAAATGGAAAACGGTTTACACACGACTCACAACTGAATTCGTTCGAACACTTTTGAAACAAGGGCTTCACTGAAGAATTTTGTTCGAACCACAACGCTGTAAATGCTACACCCACGTATTACAAATACAAATAATCGCCAACAGAACCTAAACACCTAACCTAACTGTGGTGTCTGTGTATAGCTGAGATAGTCTTGGTAGTAAGGTTGATGTAAAGTCATTCCTGGTTACTGACTTTAATACTAAAATAACTACATGATAGAGTAGCTCCCAAGCTGGTAGCGTCCTGTGTGCTCTTGTTTACCTTCCCTCTAGTGGCGTCCAGCCGCCGCACATAGAAAACGGATGGTACCATTTTCTGTGAACATGACATCCCTCCTTTTCTTTAAAAAGAATGAATACAGGATGTCTACCATGCTTGTAGCACAAAGCAAAGTTATTGACACAAAGTAAGTTATTAACATATCAAGAGATATTGCATACATTTAACATTAATTAAACACACAAAGAATTTAAACAATCTTTACCACAAAGGATTTCAATGTTAAAAATACATATGCAATGTTAAACAAACATGAAAGAAACTGTAATACAAAGTTACAAAATATTGAATGAGAGATCTGCATTATTCAAACAATATTAAATTTAGTTCAGCATAACAAGTAAATACTTTGCATTACATAGGAACACAATTAATCATCATATCGTGTAGGGCGTTTAACATGACGTTTTGGACGAGAGTCCTTAAATACAAAAACATCCCTCGATGAATTGTTTATCGAGTTATAACTCATTTTTTCTTTTTCTTTTGCACGACTTTGCACTTCATCATTTTCTACACTATTTGGAATCACTTTGAAATAAGCCATATTACGTGTTATACTATGATCTCTATTACTCGCTGTTACCATAGTTCCTTTTACACTAATCACTTTATATGGTTTTGTATCATACGGCATATCTAACTTTCCCTCTTTTTTCTTTTTAACGAGAACAGTATCTCCAACCTTTATGAATTGTTCCTTTGCACGTTGATCATGAGCAATTTTCATTTTGCCCTTGGCTAGTGCATCCTTCTGAGCGAGACGTTTATCCGTTACCTTGGCTGGCATGACAGGTAGTGCGATTCTCATAGGACGTCCAAATAAAAGTTCGCCAGGCGACTTGCCCAGTGTTCCATGCGGTGTTGCACGGTAGTTCCTGAGAAAAGCATACATAGCTTGTTTCCAGGATCGTCCTTCGGCATGAGCACAGCGTACAGCTTTCATGAGAGGTTGCATGAATCTCTCGACTTCTCCATTTGCTTGAGGATGTAGTGGCATCACACGGCGGTGTTTGAATCCAATATGCTCAGCAAAGTTGACAAAGTCTTGTCCATTAAATGGCGGTCCATTGTCCGTCTTGACAACTTCAGGAATGCCAAAGTTTGAAAAGATCTTGTCGAGTTTCGGGATGACAGCCTTTGCAGATGTGGAAGTGATGATTTCTACTTCTGGATAACGTGAGTGATCATCAATGACTACCATCAAGTACTCTCCAGTTGGTAGCGGTCCACAGAAATCCATCGATACTTCCATCCATGGTGCAGCAGGTAGTGGTGAAGGTTGTAGAGGTGTTGGTCTTGAAGTATCCACTGCAGCTTGGCAAGGGACACAGGCATCATGCATGTCCTTAGCTTGACGATCAATGCCAGGAAACCACACCTTTTCTCGTAGCAGCTGTTTGGTCCTTACAAGACCTTGGTGTCCTTGATGTGCAAGCTTCAGAGCACGTTGCTGGAGAACAGCTGGAATGACGATACGAGTACCTCGCAGCACGGTGTCGCGTTGTTGCGTAACACTTAATTCTGTCTGGATGCGTTCAAGTGCTTTGAATGCATCTTGGTCAACTCCTGAGGGTGGGATGCGTGGAAACTTTTTCTTAGTCAATGCATCCACTGTTGCTTGCAGAGTTGGGTCCTCTAGGGTTGCAGTACGTATTTCATCAAGAGTGAGAGCCTTAGGGACTGCATCACAGGTTACAGAGTGTACATATTCCTCGGCAACTTGCTGATGCTTGGTGATGGTGAAACTGTTGGCAGGATGTCGACTGATGTAATCAGCGGGATTGCCTGCACCTGGCTTGTATTTCACCGTAAAGTTGTATGGTTGCAGACGAAGAGCCCATCTCTCAATGCGAGCTGGTGGTTTGGACTTTGGATTATTGAAGATGGTCTCCAACGGTTTGTGGTCAGTGACTATCGTGGTAAAGGGTGCACCAAGCAGATACACATTGAAGTGTTCACAGCCCCATACAAGAGCAAGAGCTTCCTTCTCTGTCTGACTGTATCGTTGCTCAACATCTGTGAGAGAACGGCTGGCGTAGGCAATTACTACTCTTGAATCTGGTTGACCAGGTTTGTGTTGGGCTAACACAGCACCTAAACCAACAGGACTAGCATCCACCGTTAACTCAGTGTCCATTGATGGATCAAAGTATGCAGCAGTCGCATTTTCTACTAGTGCATCTTTCACAGCATCAAATGCATTTTGCTCGACATCGCTCCAGTACCATGATGCATTTTTCTTCAGGAGCTCACGTAGAGGCTTCGTAATGGTAGCAAAATCTGGAATGAAGCGAGAACAGTAGTTTGCCATTCCCAGAAAACTATGTACTTCAGTGGATGTTGAAGGAGGTGCAGCATTCTTGATATCTGCAACTTTCTTAGGATCTGGAGATAGACCTTTGTCACTAAGTACATGTCCAAAGAATTCAATTTTATGTTGATTGAACTCACACTTTGCTCGGCTTAGCGTCAAATTCTTTTCTCGTAAGCGTTGCAATGTTGCACGAAGAGCTTTGTCGTGTTCAGCTTGGGTACGGCCATAAACAATGATGTCATCAGACATGTTGTCAGCATTAGGTATATCTTGCAATACCTGGCTGATGATGTGCTGGAATACTTCAGCAGCACTGTTAATACCAAAACTCAGGCGCTTGTACCTATACAGACCTCGATGTGTCGTAAACGTTGTGATGAATCGACTCTCATCATCAAGTTCAAGCTGATGATAGCCCTTGTTTAAATCTAACTTGCTGAATACAGTTGCACCATTCAAGCGGTATATCATATCATCTACAGTGGGTGTAGGATGGCGTTCACGCATTATTGCCTTGTTGGGAACACGCATGTCTACACAAATGCGTATCTCATCTGGATTCTTCGGCTTTGGTGGAGTGACAATTGGGCTTACCCATGGTGTTGGGCCTGTTACCGGTTCAATGATATCTAGTTCTATCAGCCTATCCAGTTCGGCATCGACTTTCTTGCGAGTATGGAATGGTTGTCGGCGATGTGGTTGGGCAACTGGAATTACATCTGGGTTGATATGCAGATGTACCTTGCTATCAGTATAACAACCTATGGATTTAAACCGATCAGAAAATTCAGCAACAATAGCATCAACATTGTTTGCAGATTCCACTGCTACAGCATTAGAAAGCTGAAGTAGCCCCAATTTGGTTGAAGTCTTGTAACTGAGTAAAGACTCCTTTGCATTCCTAACAACATGGAATGTAGTAATGAGCATTGCATTCTTTGACTTAATCTCTGCAGTGAAAGTTCCAATCACTGGTAAGGCTACCTTTGAAGCATAGGCAGTGGCTTTGCCATTATAGTTTTCAAGCTTTGGGAATTGTTTTTTAAATTTTTCATAGTGGCACTCAGCAATGGTGTCAATGTTTGATCCAGTGTCAATGAGAATTTTGAGACAAATGCCAGCAATGTATACTATAGTCTCTGGGTTGTTTGGAAGATCATTCCATTTGTGATTGATTGTACTCCATAAATATAATCACATTCACTGTCATCTGAGACTGGTTGTAATGAAATGTTGTCTTGTATATTATTAACATTCTTGATTTGAGGTGCAATATTGTGTTTGCCACCTCGACTCCTATGACTTGATCCTCGTACATTGCTTTTATTTATTGATTGTGGTTTCTTTAGTGCGGAACGACACATAGCACCAAAATGATTTAGTTTTCTACACTCATAGCACTTCTTACCTTGTGCTGGACAAACATTATCTTGGTGTGGGTAGTCTCCTCCACAATTGTAACATTTATTATTGACAACCTCTGATGTGAGTCGTTGTGACTGCTTGAGTCTTGTTCCATGACTCCAGTTGTGATGTGGTTCTCGGCTCAATTTAATGTTAGGTTTGGCATGATATCTTCTACGATCATGGTGTACTCCCTGAACCTTACATACTTCTTGACTGTTAGTAACAGTGGCAGAACCGTTGTTGGCACTGCACTCCATGGCACGAGCATCACGTGCAGCATCTTCCATTCGACGAGCCATATCCAGTATCTTGTTAAGAGAACTTTCATCATCAACAAGTTCTAGAGCTCTTCGACGAAGACGTGTAGATGTGCATGTTTCAATTATTTGCTGTTTGATTTCTTTGTCAACATCAGCAAACTCACAATGGGCTGCTAAACCCTGCAGACGTGTATGGTATTGATCAACAGTTTCATTAGAGAGTTGTTTTGCTCTCCTGAAATGCATAATTTCCATAGCAGTATTTTGCCTTGGTTTGAAATGCTCAGTTAATTTGGCCTTGGCAGTGTCATAATCTTTGGCACCACCAGTATCTTTCAGTGTATCAAAGATATCACAAACTCTATCACCTGCATAGTGAAGCAGAAAGGCACGCTTTCTTTCAGCACTTTTGATGTCAGAAACTATCAACAAATTTTCAAACCTTTTAAGCCATTTGACCCACCTCTGTGACAGGTTTGTCTGGTCACAGTCAGGATCAAATGCAGGAAACTGAGGTATATTTGCCATTTTTACTGAATAAATTTAAACTTATCACTTAAAATGTTCCTCAGAATATATAACACTTACTGCACTGTATATGTTATTTAAGAATTCACTGTAATTACTTTAATTTTGCAAAGCACACAAGCATTTTAATGCAAAAGTTCACAACAGTGCACAACACAGCAGCAACTGACTTCTTACCTAGCCCTTGTGTACATGTGTTGTTCCTACTCACAGCAACACAGCAGTTGTTAGCAGTTGGTACAGCAATTGGCAGCAGTTGGCAGCAGTAGGCAGCAGTAGGCAGCAGGCAGCAGTTGGCAGCAGTAGGCAGCAGTGGTTCACAGCGTGAAGAATTTTGTAGCACGGAGCGTCGTTTCGTAACCAAAACATCGGGTTTTGTACACTGCATCAAAGCGTCGTTTCGTACACAGCGTCGGCAGATTCCTCTCACACAGCAACACTCAGCACAGCTTGGGTAGCACACAGCATTGGCCAGCACACAGCAACGGCCAGCACACAGCAACGATCAGCACACAGCAACAGTCAGCACACAGCATGGGGTTGCATACAGCATCGGGTATGGTGCTCACAGACAGCTTCTCCTTCCTCTCTGGGCGAGACAGCATGCTCCTTCCTTGTGTTTTGTTGAACAAAATACCTGCGTTCCCAGTTCATCCTCGTCGCCAGTGTGGTGTCTGTGTATAGCTGAGATAGTCTTGGTAGTAAGGTTGATGTAAAGTCATTCCTGGTTACTGACTTTAATACTTAAATAACTACATGATAGAGTAGCTCCCAAGCTTGGCAGGCGTCCTGTGTGCTTGTTTACCTTCTCTAGTGGCGTCCAGCCGCCGCACATAGAAAACGGATGGTACCATTTTCTGTGAACATGACACCACCTATACCTGTGTCAGGTATAAGAATGCGAGAACTGTGGTGATCCCTCAGATCAACACAGACAGACACAATAATACAATAACAAGATCTTGTACTTACAGGTAGGCTACCTCTCTTATTCACTCAGACACATTATGCAAGAACTTGTAGGTGGCCTGACAGCTGGTTTCGCTCGTTCTGACGTGATACCATTGGCAACAGGCTTTCCCACAAACCGTTCTTGACACGGAGGGTACTCACAGGAGGGCGCGCTGTATGTCAAACAGACACACGCACACATTTGATGGCACTGGAGGTGAGTAAGGTGGTGACATCACGTAGTACAGTGAGGCAGGGCGGCTGGCGGCTTGAGGCTAGCTACACGCTCTGCTGGTGAGTGGCGGCGGGCGGCGGCTGATTATATGGTACCACGCGGCACACTGTGGTAAAAGTCACACACAGATTTACTTAAGCGGCGGTTCTACCATAGTTCACTCTAGGTTTCTCACAGACGATCAAACAACTTGTCAGTCTGTTTCGCTCTGGTGATTTGTCACTAGGCTTCTGAACAATATAGTCACGATCCCGATTCCGGGCGAGCGTTGGTATGTTGAAAAGACGCTGAGTTTAACTTGACGGTGAGGAATGGATGGTGTTCAGTCTGTAACGTACGTTTATGCTACGTTGTTGGGTTGATTAGATACACAGTATTTAATGAGTTTCATATTTATTTAGTAGTCCTGGATACAGCAGTGTTGCAGACGTTGAGACGATGCCTGGAGCAGAGAGCTGAGTGAGGCCAGAGTCATGGAGCTCTATGCGGGAGAGCATGGCGGCTCGATTGGGAATTGCGAGTGTCTGAACTCGGGGAACGAGAGCGTTGTAGTTGCTAATCGACTTGGGTCGATTAGAACTGCCCACGCCGAGTACTACATTCTTGACTGGAGATTGTACTGGTTTGCTATTCTCAAATCGCTGGCTTATATACGGTGACTACACCTCACAGTAAGATAGGAGGGTGGAAAAACCGTTACCTGTAAATAGGGGTAGTGTTGTAATTGTGGTCAGACAAACAATCTTCGTCCACATGGTTTTATTCTTCGCCAGTAACAACAACAAAACAATTATCAGGTACATGAAATATTATTAACAAGATCATAAACAAAAGAGCATCTGCTCCAAACATGCTACCTCCAACATCTGTAGTACTCAATCCCAACATTCCTCCCCTTTTAAATAAACTATATCCCTACAGGTTAAGTCTATCAGGCGGTCGTATGACTCTTCCTGATTTTCTCAACTGGGAGTCCTGACCTGTTACTTCTGGGAAACATTCTTCTGAATTACTCCTTGTAGAGTCCATAGGGTTAACTGTATCCCCATTACCCTCTGCTGCCCTTGCTCTGCCTCCCGGTCTCCTGCAGGTGCTGCTACCCCTTCATTATTAGGATGGATATCACTAGTTGCCCCACCCCCACCTGAAGGGTCTTCAAAATTCCCTGTGAACCTTGGCATGAGCTGATCGGCATGCCTTTTCCAATTAATGTTCCCAAAACTCTGCACTTGCACAGTGAAGTTCCTGCGGCCCAGGACTTCCCTAATTTTTCCTTCCACCCAGGGCTTTCCACTTCCAAAATTCCTTGCATATACTGCATCCCCCTCATTAAACAACAATTCCTCTCCCTGAGCCAACTGACTGGCCAAGCTAGTTACCGATTTCTCTTTATTGGGATCTGTCTTTACTGCTTCCATGTGCACTTTAAAGTGTCTATTAAACAGTAATTCAGAAGGAGATTTACCAGTAGTAGAATGAACAGTTTTCCTTTGATTGTATAAAAATCTACAAAGCCTTGTATTAATAGTACCTTCCGTAAACCGCTTTAACCCTTCTTTCAAGGATCTCACTGCTCTCTCTGCTAGACCATTTGAAGAAGGATTATAGGGGGCAGGTGTTACATGTTTAATACCATTTTTTGAAAAAAATCCTCCATTTCCACAGAAACAAAATAAGGAGCATTGTCTGAGACAATTATGTCTGGCAATCCAAAATTACAAAATGTTTTCCTTAGTAATTCACAAGTTACAGATGATGTGGTGGAATTACACACATGCACATCCAGAAATTTGGTGTATGAATCCACCACCACTAGGTAATATTTATTATCCATAGGTCCCGCATAATCTACATGAAGTCTAGACCAGGGTTTTCCAGTGCATGGCCAAGAAAGTACTGGGGCCTGGGGTTTCTGATAATTCTTAAAGCAAATATGACAATTTTTTGTTACCTCAGCAATATCCTGGTCTATTTTTGGCCACCAAACCCAACTTCTAGCTTCTGCTTTCATAGCATTTATGCCATTATGGCCTACATGCAGCTGTTCCAAAATCTTACATCTCAGTTCCCCAGGCACCACCACTCTATTCCTATACAAGAGTACATCCTGGTGAATACTAAGGTCAGCCTTCACTGCAGCATACTCTGACAATAACAAATTATCATTCCAACCATATTTGACATATTTCAACAACAGACTTAATTTGGGATCTCTACCAGTTGCCTTCCTAATAGTCTGGAATGAAATATCCTCAAAAGACATAGATTCCACCAGGTTAACATACTCCACTGGAATACTGGAATTTAATTCTTCTGTCACAGGCAATCTACTTAATGCATCAGCTACTACATTATCCTTGCCTGGCTTAAACTCTAAATCATACTCAAACTGCGAGAGTAGTAATGCCCATCTTTGAATTCTAGCATTGGCATTAACTGGAATCTGCTTACCTCTGCCAAACAATCCTAGCAGGGGTTTATGATCTGTTCTAGCAAGAAATTTCCTCCCCAGCAGAAAATACCTCAGTTTTTTACAGCATATACCAAAGCTAAGGCTTCTTTATCTAACTGAGAATAATTCTGTTCTGCAGGAGATAATTTCTTGCTAGCAAAATATACTACTTTATCCTGACCATCTACTTCCTGTAATAATACACAACCCACTCCTACTGGGGAAGCATCTACCTCCAGTTTTAACGGGAGTCTACCTGTAAAATTAGTGAGCACTGGAGAATTGATCAATTCCTGCTTAATATTCCTGAATGCATTTTCCTCTCTTGCTGCCCACTTAAATCTAGCCCCTTTTTTCAACAATTCATACAAGGGTGCTAATTTTGTTGAAAAGTTCTTCACGAACTTACAAAAATATGTAACCATCCCAACAAAAGACTGTACTTCCCCAACTGATGTTGGGGCTGGGGCATCTATTATAGCAGCTACATTTTTGTGAGAAGGAGTAAAGCCCTTACCTGAAATATGGTACCCCAGGTATTCAATGGCCTTGGTCTTCAACGTTGTTTTTCCCTTATTAATCTTCACATTGTGCTTTTGCAAAAGATTCAAAACTTGTTCTAATCTAGCATCATGCACTTCCTCATTCTCTCCACATACAATAATGTCATCTAAAAAACTAGCCACACCTTCAATGTTAACTAACAACTGGGACATGAATCTCTGAAAAATTGCTGGAGACGAGGAGAGTCCAAAAGGAAGTCTTTTATACTTAAATACCCCTTGTGGGTATTAATCACTAACAATTTCTGGCTCTCCTCCTCTACAGGAATTTGCAAGTAAGCATCTTTCAGGTCAATCTTAGAAAAATTGCTCCCTTGCAGACCACTGACAACAACTCATCTATCTTAGGTAAAGGGTACTTCTCACAGTGTATGCGGTTGTTCAGTTCCTTGAAGTCTGCACAGATTCTCAAGGATTTCCGATCTGCCTTCAACACTGGTACAATTGGGGCTGCCCACTCACTATGTGTAATTGGCTCTAAGATGCCTTCTGCCACATGCTTTTCCAGGGCTGATTCTACCAATTGCTTGTAATGAAACGGCACTGTTCTTGCCTTGAAAAATTTAGGTGAAGCCCCACTTTTCAGGTGAATTTTTGCCACCATGCTATTAATTGGCTTATCTGCCTCCACTGAATATTTATCTAACATTTGTTCGGCACTTTTAATTGTTTTAACTATCGACAATTCATCTAGGCCCGCCAAGAAAATTCCCACTTTTTCCATGAGATCCTTACCACATAGGCTAGGATTATGTGAATCCACTACATAAAAATCCTGGACAATTTCTTTTCCATTATAACCTACTTTTGCCGACACTTTGCCATAGACCTTAATCGGTACATTATCATAAGCACTTAATGATTTTTTACCTGGTTTTACATTCAATTGCAAGGTATCTGCCCAATCTCTAGACAATGTTGACACTGCAGCACCAGTGTCCAGTTCCAAGGGAACTAACTTCCCATTAATTACAAAATTCACCACTTGTGACTTCACTGAACATACCTTTTCTTTCACCGAATATAGTCGGTTTTCCTCACCTGCAGCTTCTTCAGACGGTTTACCTTCCTCTACTGCCTTGACCACAGTACCACTACCTCTTCTTCCTGCATTCCCTGGTCGTCTCCTCTCCCAGGCCTTGCTGTTCCTGTTCAGATATTCCCTACACACTCTCTGCAAGTGTCCCTCCTTGTTACAAAAGTTGCATATATAGGCACGAAACTTGCACTTGCTACTTATGTGATTGTATTCACAGTATTTGCATTTGGTCTGGCCCTGTACGACCATAATTTCCTGAGTAGAAGTCTTACTTCCAAAAGCCCTTTCCAGGTTCAATATCTTCTCGAGCACTGTCCATGAAGTCATCGATTGTAGATCCAAATTTTCTGCCACCAGGTTAGGGAAATAATTCTCATTTTCCACTGCCATGAACAGCTGGTCCCTAACCCTGCCGTCCAACTGTGCTCCGAAGTTGCAGCAGTTAGCCAAAGCCTTCAATTCCTCAAATAAATCCTGTACGGATTCCTGCTGCTTTTTCGTCCTCTTCTGGAAATCCATCAAACTCCTGTGATATGATGGTTTCACCACATACTGACGTTTAAGCACAGCAATCAGGGCTACATAGGTCTTCGTGTGCGGTAGCTCAGGTGCACACAAATTTCCGAGAACACTATATGCTTCAGAACCCAGTGAAACTAAAAGTACCGTCTCGGTCCGTCCTGGACCATTCTCAAGTCGCTTGTGTCAAGTCGTCGTCCCTTCAACTTCTAGTGTGTGGTCTGGTCAACATACTTCAGCTACGTTATTGTGACGCATCGCCTGCATAAAAGTACCGCTTTCTTGTTGACGTCCTCCTTAATGTCCCGGTACTGAAAGTTTACTTCCAGCAGGCTGAGCCACAGGTCCAACGAGATCTTGGCAGTGTTTAACGGCTCGATTGACATGGTAGCCATGGCCACGGAGGTAGCACACTCCACTGTTGTATGCGAAGCGTCCACTCGTCCACATGACGTACCCTGCTCTCTCTTGATCCTCACACCATGTCTCGTACCCAGGCTCTTTGCCAGAAATGTTTAATCCTCGTCGCCACTGTTGTAATTGTAGTAAGACAAACAATTTTCGTCCTCGTGGTTTTATTCTCTGCCAGTAAGAACAACAAAACAATTATCAGTTACATGAAATAATATTAACAAGATCATAAACAAAAGAGCATCTGCTCCAAACATGCTACCTCCAACATCTGTAGTACGTAATCCCAACAGTAGGGATAACGTTTCTATTAACAATATCTTTCAGGACCCTTTCCTCCGTTTTATTAGCTGTGGAAAAGAAGTTCCTGTAAAATAATCTAATAGGGGTATAGGTGTTGTGTTAGTTGTCTCTTCAGAGGTTGCATGGCGTTTCACCTTCCTTCTTATGATATCTTCAACGAAACCATTGGAGAAGCCGTTGTTGACTAGGACCTGCCTTACCCTACAGAGTTCTTCATCGACATGCTTCCATCCTGACCTGTGGCTTCCATCCTGACGCGTTCTAGTGTCGCATCAAACTAGAAATAAAAATTAATTTTTGGAGAATTGATTTTTCAGTTACCATCAACAGTGAAAAGAAACATAAGAAATATTGAGAAAATTCGTGTTAGAATTATTAATCTTACTTTTTCGGTCATATTTATAACATATATATATATATATATATATATATATATATATATATATATATATATATATGCAAACAAGCCTGAATGGTCCCCAGGACTAGATACAACTGAAAACTCACACCCCAGAAGTGACTCGAACCCATACTCCCAGGAGCAACGCAACTGGTATGTACAGGGATGCCTTAAACCACTTGACCATCACGACCGGACATAAGGAAGTGATAGCCTGAGCTATATGAACCACTTCCCCGCCGGCACCTGGATGGTTATCTTGGGCATAGCATTTTATCAAATCACCTCTTTTTTTTTGGGCAACACGTGAGGAACACAAATGCAAACAAGCCTGAATGGTCCCCAGGACTAGATACAACTGAAAACTCACACCCCAGAAGTGACTCGAACCCATACTCCCAGGAGCAACGCAACTGGTATGTACAGGGATGCCTTAAACCACTTGACCATCACGACCGGACATAAGGAAGTGATAGCCTGAGCTATATGAACCACTTCCCCGCCGGCACCTGGATGGTTATCTTGGGCATAGCATTTTATCAAATCACCTCTTTTTTGGGGGCAACACGTGAGGAACACAAATGCAAACAAGCCTGAATGGTCCCCAGGACTAGATACAACTGAAAACTCACACCCCAGAAGTGACTCGAACCCATACTCCCAGGAGAAACGCAACTGGTATGTACAGGGATGCCTTAAACCACTTGACCATCACGACCGGACATAAGGAAGTGAACACTTCTGGGGTGTGTGTTTTCAGTTGTATCTAGTCCTGGGGACCATTCAGGCTTGTTTGCATTTGTGTTCCTCACGTGTTGCCCCCAAAAAAAGAGGTGATTTGATAAAATGCTATGCCCAAGATAACCATCCAGGTGCCGGCGGGGAAGTGGTTCATATAGCTCAGGCTATCACTTCCTTATGTCCGGTCGTGATGGTCAAGTGGTTTAAGGCATCCCTGTACATACCAGTTGCGTTGCTCCTGGGAGTATGGGTTCGAGTCACTTCTGGGGTGTGAGTTTTCAGTTGTATCTAGTCCTGGGGACCATTCAGGCTTGTTTGCATTTGTGTTCCTCACGTGTTGCCCCAAAAAAAGAGGTGATTTGATAAAATGCTATGCCCAAGATAACCATCCAGGTGCCGGCGGGGAAGTGGTTCATATAGCTCAGGCTATCACTTCCTTATGTCCGGTCGTGATGGTCAAGTGGTTTAAGGCATCCCTGGACATACCAGTTGCGTTGCTCCTGGAGTATGGGTTCGAGTCACTTCTGGGGTGTGAGTTTTCAGTTGTATCTAGTCCTGGGGACCATTCAGGCTTGTTTGCATTTGTGTTCCTCACGTGTTGCCCCAAAAAAAAGAGGTGATT
>WNGS01069420.1:0-10935 GCA_020271785.1 Procambarus virginalis | reverse complement strand
ATGCCAGGTTGGCTAACATAAGAACGGCCTTTAGAAACTTGTGTAAGGAATCTTTCAGAACATTATAATCACATATGTCAGACCAATCCTGGAGTATGCGGCTCCAGCATGGAGTCCTATCTAGTCAAGCATAAGACTAAACTGGAAAGGTTCAAAGGTTGCCACCAGACTAGTACCCGAGCTGAGAGGTATGAGCTACGAGGAGCGACTGCAGGAATTAAACCTCACTTCGTTGGAAGACAGAAGAGTTAGGGGGGACATGATCACCACATTCAAGATTCTCAGGGGAATCGACAGGGTTGATAAAGACAGGCTGTTTAACACAAGGGGCACACGCACAAGGGACACAGGTGGAAACTGAGTGCCCAAATGAGCCACAGAGATATAGAAAGAACTTTTTAGTGTCAGAGTGGTTGACAAATGGAATGCATTAGGAAGCGATGTGGTGGAGGCTGACTCCATACACAGTTTCAAGTGTAGATATGATAGAGCCCATTAGGCTCAGGAAACTGTACACCTGTTGATTGACGGTTGAGAGGCGGGACCAAAGAGCCAGAGCTCAACCCCCGCAAGCACAACTAGGTGAGTACAACTAGGTGAGTACACACACACACCACCCACACACACCACACACACACACAATCGGGAGCCGGTGGCCGAGCGGACAGCACGATGGGCACGTGATCCTGTGGTCCCGGTTTCGATCCCGGGCGCCGGCGAGAAACGATGGGCAGAGTTTTTGCCCCCTATGCTCCTGTTATCTACCAGTAATTTGACACCAGGGGAGTTAGTCAGCTGTCACGGGCTGCTTCCTGGGGTGTGTGTTTGTGTGGTGTGATAATAATAATAATAATAATAATAATAATAATAATAATAATAATAAAATAATAATGATATAATAATAATAATAATAGTAATAATAATAATAATAATAATAATAACAATAATAATAATAATAATAATAAACTAATAATAATAATAATAATAATAATAATAAGTAATAATAATAATAATAATAATAATAATAATAATAATAATAATAATAATAATAATAATAATAATAATAATAATAATAATAATAATAATAATAATAATAATAATAATAATAATAGTAGAAACAGTTGATTGACAGTTGAGAGGCGGGCCAAAAGAGCAGAGATCAACCCCCGCAGGCACAACTAGGTGAGTACACACACACACTCCCAGCTCCCATATAATCCCCTCACATTGTGACCCCCTAACACCTTACCCCATCCCCCTCTTCCTCTCTTCTACCCCAAAACTGCCACTTACCCCTGATATCCCCCCTGACTAATACACCCTCTCTTTCACTCCCCGCACCCATGCTCCATTCTCCCCTCAGCCCTCTGCCCCCATTATCCCTCTCCCCCCCCCCCCAAACCTCTCAACCTCTATCTGACTCTCACCCTAACTCTACTTCTTAACCCCACTATGCCATTCAGACCCTCCCTAATTTTCAGACCCACTATGCTTTTCCTACCCCTCCCCCCTTAGATGCCCAGCCCCCATTCACCTACCAGGCACCCCTCCCAGTACCCCCAGACATCCCCCAGCCCCCATTCGCCACCCAGACACCCCCAATCCCCCCCATACCCCCCGGTGGAGTTTCCAAGAAAAGTCTCAAGGTTTGGTATACCAATGCTGATGGGGTATCCAACAAAGCAGAAGAGATAAAAGAAAGAGTTAGTGAGGCAGACCCAGACAAAGTTGCAAATAGTGGAAACTAAAATAAATGTCATGATTTCGGATGCAATCTTTCCAGAGGAGTACCAGGTGATAAAAAAAGAAAGGACACAGAGACAGGAAGGGGGAGTGGCACTCCTAATAAAGCAGAATTGGAAGTTTGATGACCTGGAAAATCCGGGTGCTAATGAAAGCACAAGCTCCATACATGGAACTCTGACAGTGGATGGGAAGAAGATTGTGATCTTCATACTCTACAATCCACCACCAAACAGTAGAAGGCCAAGACAGGAGTCTGATGACAGCAACAAGGCATGTGTGGATGAACTGCAAAGTGCAGCAACAATAGCGCATAGAAAAAAAACAAAGTTGCTGGTTATGGAGGATGTAAATCATGGAGAGATACATTGGGAAACAAGAAATCCCCATGGCGAGGAGGAAACGTGGGGATCGAAGTTAGTAGACGTTATTGATAGGAATTTTCTAACACAGCATGTGAAGGAAGACGCAACGGAAAGAGGAGGGGATACGCCGAGCATATTAGACCTAGTTTTCACCCAGAATGTAGAAGACATCGAGAATTTGGAACATGAAATATCACTAGGAGCCAGTGACCATTATGTCCTAGTCTTTGACTACATGATGGAACTCAAAGTTGTGACCAAAGGACAAGAGGCCCGGGAAAGGTGAGTTGATTACAGGAAAGGGGACTACAGAAGGATAAGGGACTACCTGGGAGAAGTGCTGTGGGAGGAGGTAATTAGAGGAAAAACAGTGCAAGATATGATGAACCAAGTCATATGGAAATGCAAGGAGGCTAAAGAGAGAGATTTATTCCAACAGTAAATGAAAAAAGCAGAATGGAATATAATAACCCATGGTTTAATAGACAGTGCCAGGAGGCAAAAATGAGAAGCAGGAGGGAGTGGAGGAAGTACAGAAGATAAAGGACAGAGGACAACACGATTAGATGTGAAAGAGCTAGGAACGATTACATTAAAAATTAACATAAGACGAGTATCGGAAAGACATTACGAGACTGATATTGCAATCAAGGCGAAAAAACAACCTAAATTACTACATTGCCATATAAGAAGGAAGATGTCGATAAATGACCAAGAGACAAGACTGAAATCACAATTGCGTGATGCAACAAATGAGCAATTCCACAAGTGCCGTGATGAGGATTCGAACCTGCGTCCGGGAGCATCTCAGACGCTGCCTTAATCGACTGACCATGTCGTAGCTCAGTCGATTAAGGCAGCGTCTGGAATGCTCTCGGACCCAGGTTCGAATCCTCGTCACGGCCCTTGTGGAATTGTTTATTTGATGCATCACGCAATTGTGATTTCTGTGTGTAATGAAGTAAGGGCGAAGAGGAAGAACGGCCTATTGACATAGCTCGAGTACATGGGGGGGGGGAGTTGTGTAAAACCCTGGTTTGTGCCTCGGAGAGGCTGCCAGGATCCAGTAAGTTCAGTAGAACTTCGGTTTCAACTCCTTTTAACCATGTCGTAGCTCAGTCAATTAAGGCAGCGTCTGGGATGCTCTCGGACGCAGGTTCGAATCCTCGTCACGGCCCTTGTGGAATTGTTCATCTGACAAGACTGAGGAATCACAAGGGGCATATACAGAAAGTGACAAGGAAATCTGCGAGGTACTGAATGCAAGTTTCCATGGAGTGTTCACAACCGAGCCTGAGCAGGTCCCATTGTTAGACGAGATTACCCTAGATGGAAGACTATCAGATGTAGAGGTGATGGCAGAGGAGGTAATGAAACAGTTGACAACACTGGATGCAACTAAAGCGGTTGGACCAGACAAAGTATCACCGTGGATAATGAAAGAGGCAGCGCAGGCCCTAATCGTGCCTCTGGCAATGATCTTTAATGAGTCACTTATTTCGGGAGAATTGCCCAGTTGCTGGTAGAATGCAAATGTCGTGCCGATTTTCAAGAAAGGAGATAGGGAGGAGGCACTTATCTACAGACCCGTATCACTGACAAGCATCCCCTGGAAAATACTTGAAAGAATAAGTAGGCTAAGACTTGTTGCATACCTGGAGAGTATTGGGTTTGTAAACAAACGCCAACATGGGTTCTGGACAGAGAAATTATGCCTAACAAACCTTTTGGAATTATATGATAAAATAACAAGGATAAGGCAGGACAGAGAAGGCTGGGCAGACTGCATATTTCTTGACTGCCAGATGGCCTTTGATACAGTACCACACATGAGACTGCTATACAAACTTCAGAGGCAGGCAGGAGTATGTGGAAAGGCCCTAGCATAGGTAAAGAACTACTTAATAGGAAGGAGCCAGAGAGTAATGGTAAGGGCGAGACGTCGGACTGGCCAACAGTAACGAGTGGAGTACATCAAGGATCGGTGCTGGGACCAATCCTCTTCCTAATTTACGTAAATGATATGTTTACGGGAGTGGAATTCTACATGTCAATGTTCGCGGATGACGCAAAATTAATGAAAAGAGTTGTGACCGATGAGGATTGTAGGATCCTCCAAGAGGACCTAGACAGGTTGCAGAGATGGTCACAGAAATGGCTACTGGAGTTCAACACGAGTATATGTAAAGTTAAGGAAATAGGATCAGGTGATAAGCGACGATAGGGACAGTACACATGGAAGGGGAACTGCCTACCTGTAACGATTCGAGAAATTGACCTGGGAGTGGACGTAACACCTAATCTAACTCCTGAGGCACATATAAATAGGATAACGACAGCAGCGCACTCTACACTGGCGAAAGCAAGAACGTCATTCAGAAACCTAAGTGAGAAGGCTTTTAGGGCGCTTTACACTGCCTACGTGAGACCAGTCTTAGAGTATGCCGCACCATCGTGGAATCCCCCACCTGAAGAAACACATAAGGAAATTGGAAAAGGTTCAGAACTTTGCGACGAGGCTTTTCCCAGACTTACGAGGGATGAGATATGAAGAGAGCCTGAAGGAACTGAACCTTACGACACTAGAAAAAAGAAGGGGGAGAGGGGATATGATAGGAAAATATAAAATATCCAGCGGAACTGACAAAGTGGAAATAGATGAAATGTTCACACGTAATAGTAACAAAACGAGGGGACATGGGTGGAAGGTGAAAACTCAGATGAGTCACAGAGATGTTAGGAAGTTTTCTTTTTAGCGTGAGGGTAGTTTAAAAATGGAATGCATTAAGGAACAGGTTGTGGAAGCAAACTCTATTCATAATTTTAAAACTAGATGTGATAGGGAAATGTGACAGGAGTCATTGCTGTAAACAACCGATGGCTAGAAAGGCGGGATCGAAGAGTCAATGCAGGTTCCTGCAAGCACAAATATGTGAGTACAAATAGGTGAGTACACACACACACACACACACACACACACACACACACACACACACACACACACACACACACACACACACACACACACACACACACACACACTCCAGACACGGAGCAGAACGCTCTAAAAGAGACAAACGTCGTCTATGCCTTCAAATACCCTCTTGGGGACTGTAAGCCTCAAAAAACTCAGTATATAGGCAAGACAACAACATCTCTTTCCAGGCGTTTAACGATGCATAAGCAACAGGGCTCCATTAAGGAACATATATTCTCTTCCCACAACCAAACCATCACCAGAGAAATCTTAGCAAACAACACAGAAATCATTGATAGATGCAGCGACAGCAGGCGGCTTGACATCTGCGAGGCACTACACATCAAGAAGTCAACACCAGCAATCAACAGCCAATTAACGCACAACTATATTCTACCCACTTCAAGTCTCTGCTCCAATATAGAAACATCAAGAAATATGGGCCAATAGGCCTTCTGCAGTTCTATTTTTACCCAACTTCTGCAAATCTATACACATTGTTCCATGTTCTGTGTTTTGTTGAAAGTTTGTTTTTCACCCCACTATTGTATTACATCACCTCACCCAAATGCAGGTATAAGAGCCAATGCTGTTTCAGGCATAAGTTGTGTGTGGATAAACTAAAGTCTTTGAAAATGTAATAAGTTTTACGAAACGCGCTCAAGTGTCGCGTCAGACTAGAAATAAAAATGAATTTTGGAGAATTGATTTTTCATTTACCGTCACCAGTAAAAAGAAACATATATATATATATATATATATACCATATATATATATATATATATATATATATATATATATATATATGTCGTACTAGTAGCCAGAACGCACTTCTCAGCCTCACGACCGGACAATTTTGTCCGGTCGTGATGGTCAAGTGGTTTAAGGCGTCTTGTAAATACCAGTTGCGTTGCTCCTGGGAGTATGGGTTCGAGTCACTTCTGGGGTGTGAGTTTTCATTCGCATATAGTCCTGGGGACCATTCAGGCTTGTTCGCATTTGTGTTCCTCACGTGTGCCCCAAAGAATGAGGTGATTTGGTAAAATGCTATGCCCAAGATAACCATCCGAGTGCCGGCGGTGAGGTGGTTCAAATAGCTTCGGCTATCACCTCATTTTGTCCGGTCGTGATGGTCAAGTGGTTTAAGGCGTCTTGTACATACCAGTTGCGTTGCTCCTGGGAGTATGGGTTCGAGTCACTTCTGGGGTGTGAGTTTTCATTCGCATATAGTCCTGGGGACCATTCAGGCTTGTTCGCATTTGTGTTCCTCACGTGTGCCCCAAAGAATGAGGTGATTTGGTAAAATGCTATGCCCAAGATAACCATCCGAGTGCCGGCGGTGAGGTGGTTCAAATAGCTTCGGCTATCACCTCATTTTGTCCGGTCGTGATGGTCAAGTGGTTTAAGGCGTCTTGTACATACCAATTGCGTTGCTCCTGGGAGTATGGGTTCGAGTCACTTCTGGGGTGTGAGTTTTCATTCGCATATAGTCCTGGGGACCATTCAGGCTTGTTCGCATTTGTGTTCCTCACGTGTGCCCCAAAGAATGAGGTGATTTGGTAAAATGCTATGCCCAAGATAACCATCCGAGTGCCGGCGGTGAGGTGGTTCAAATAGCTTTGGCTATCACCTCATTTTGTCCGGTCGTGATGGTCAAGTGGTTTAAGGCGTCTTGTACATACCAGTTGCGTTGCTCCTGGGAGTATGGGTTCGAGTCACTTCTGGGGTGTGAGTTTATATATATATATATATATATATATATATATATATATATATATATATATATATATATATATATATATATATATATATATATATGTCGTACCTAGTAGCCAGAACGCACTTGTCAGCCTACTATGCAAGGCCCGATTTGCCTAATAGGCCAAGTTTTCATGAATTAATATTTTTTCGACAACCTAACCTACCTAACCTAACCTAACCTAACATTTTCGGCTAGCTAACCTAACCTAACCTATAAAGATAGGTTAGGTTAGGTTAGGTAGGGTTGGTTAGGTTCGGTCATATATCTACGTTAATTTTAACTCCAATGAAAAAAATTGACCTAATACATATTGAAATGGGTAGCTTAATCATTTCATAAGAAAAAAATTTGAGAAAATATATTAATTCAGAAAAACTTGGCTTATTAGGCAAATCGGGCATTGCATAGTAGGCCAAAAAGTGAGTTCTGGCTACTAGGTACGACATATATATATATATATATATATATATATATATATATATATATATATATATATATATATATATATATATATATAGTACCTAATAGCCAGAACGTCGTACTTGGCCTACTATGCAAGGCCTGATTTGCCTAATAACCCAAGTTTTCCAGAATTTATATATTTTTCAATTTTTTTCTTATGAAAAGATAAATCTGTCCATTTCATTATGTATTAGTTAATTTGTTTAAATTTAAGATAAAACTAAAGTAGATTTATAACCGAACCTAACGAACCCTACCTAACCTACCCTAACCTATCTTAACCTAACCTAAACTAATACAACTAAGTCAATAAATTATGGTCTTAATATAAAATAATAATAATAATTCAAATAAACTATTTGGAAAAAGAAATATTGAAAATAAAGAAAATTACTCAGCCTATTAGGCAAATCGGGCCTTGCATAGTAGGCCGAGAAGTGCATTACTCCACTCTCAAGATCCTCATCACATTATTCCACTCCCATCATCATCACTACATTACTCCACTCCCATCATCATCACTACAATACATCACTCCTATCATCAACACTACAATACTTCACTCCCTACATCATCACCTCATTACTCCACTCCCATCTTTATCATCACATTATTATATTCCCATCGACATCACCACATTATTACACTCCCACCAACATCAGGCTGCTACGGGCTGCTTCCTGGGGGAGCGGGGGGGGGGGGTTGTAACAAACAGGAGGCCTGGTCAAGGACCGGGCCGTGGGGACGCTAAGCCACGAAATCATCAGACGATAACCTCAAGAGAAACACTTCGAACATCATCACCACGACTACTACACTCCTATCATCATCACAACATTACTACACTCCTAACATCATCATCACATTTGCACAGTTAAAAACCCATTAGGATTTCAACTTAGATTCAACAGAGCAGAAGAAGTTTTTAAACACAAATGGCAAAATCTTACACAAGCGACCTTACGAGTCATAAAAACTCATACTCCGCTCAATTAAAACAGAAACAAGCAACACTTAGTGGGCCAGCCAGAGGTTTAGGGCCCACGCAGGAATATCCCTGCAAAAAAAAATCACCACATTACCTCACTCCCAATATCATCACCATCATTATCACCATCATTACCACATTACTACACTCACATCATCATTATCACCACGTAACTTTACTCCCATTATCATCACAACATTACTCCACTCTCATCATCATCATCACCACATTACTACACTCCCAACAACATCATCACGACTATGAACATCATCACCACGACTAACTCACTCAAATCATCATCACAACATTTCTTCACTCATAACATCATCACAACATTACTACACTCCCATCATCATCCCTACATTATTCAACTCCCAACATCATAACCGAATCAGGACATTCCCATAATGATTACCACATTACTACAAGTTCATCATCATCACAACATTACTTCACTCCCATCATCATTTTAACATTATTACACTCCCATCATCATCACTACATTGCTCTACTCCCAGCATCATCACAACAAATCCATCATCATCACTATTACTACTACACTCCAAACATCATCACCACATTACATCACTCCCATCCTCATCACAACATTACTTCATTCCCATTATCATCACTATATTACTACACTGTCATCATATTCATCACATTACTTCAATCCCATCATCTTCACCTCATTACCACACTCCTATCATTATCACCACATTACTACACTCCCATCATCCTCACCACATTACTCCATTTCATCATTATCATCACAGTATTACACTCTTATCATCATTATCATCAAAGTATTACACTCCCATCATCATCCCCACATTACTACACTCCCTAAAACATCCTCACGACTAATACACTCCCAACTTCATCACCACGGCTACTACACTCCCACAATAATCACCACACTACTACACTACCATCATCATCATAACATTACTACACACTTATCATCATTACCACATTACTCTACTTCGATCATCATCACCACATTACCCCACTCCCATCATCATCATCACTCTCACCCTTATCACCACATTACTCTACTCCTGAGACTGATGGATGCCTACTCTACTCCCATCACTATCACCACATTACCCCACTCCCATCATCATCATCACTGCATTAATACACTCTCATTATCATCATTACATTACTCTACTTCGAAGAGCATCACCCCATTACTCCACTCGCATCATCATCACTACATTACTCCACTCCCGTCATCACCACAATACTTCACTCTCATCAGTATCACCACATTACTCCACTATTATCATCATAACAAAATTACTCCACTCATCATCATCACTTTATTACTTCACTGCCATCATCATCACCATATTACTCAACTCCTATCATCATCATCACATTACTCCACTCTCATCATGATCACACATTACTCCACTTTCACAATCATCATTACATTACCCCTCCCGCCAACTTCATCAGTACATTACTACTCTCCCATCATCATCATCATCACCACATTACTACACTCCCATCATTATCACTATATTACTACACTTCCATCATCATCGCCCCATAACTACACTCCCATCATCATCACCATGACTACGCCTTTGCTCATCATCGTCACCACAACATATCCCTTCCTGTAAAAATTTTTACAACTCCCTCACTAATTTTTCTCTATCTTAGATATTTATTATTCCTCTGTCATATGGCAACAAAGCCTTACAAACAATACTTCATAAGGACAATGTATCCCTTGAAGGCATCTGAAGATTCCTTCAACCTCCGAGCTATGACGAAGTCAACAATGACTGCGTCATCTAACGAAGTCGATGAAGAAGAGTCCTTCATGAGATGGCTAGAAAATGATCAGTCTTTCGAGGGATGGCTAGAAAGCGGCCGCAAACAGCAGGAAACTGCATGTAAACAGTGTGAAATGGCTGCAATAAACTGTGAACGGAAACGTCGGGAACTGGAATATTATAAACAAAAAGAAAAAGAGCTGCAACAACAAATATTTGAGCAACAATGCCAGCTCACCAAAACAATGATTTTGTTTCACAAAAAGAGGGACGAAAAACTAGAGGCCCGTGGACAAAGCAACACGGATGACCTCGCACAGGCACTTCAGGACGTTACTGTGTGAAGTTACAAAAAGTTGGTCGGACCAGCCGCCGACTGATTTCTTAGGCCTTTGGAAAATTGAACACTAATTGTCAATAATAATTTTTTTTTGTATAACAAATAAATAATTAAATATATAAATAAATAAATATCCCATTTCCTATATTATTCTGTGTGTGTGTGTGTGTGTGTGTACTTACCTAATTGTACTTGAGGGAGTTGAACTCTGGCTCTTTGGTCCTGCCTTCACAACAGTCAATCAACTAATGTACAGGTTCCTGAGCCTACTGGGCTCTATCATATCTTTTCTTGAAACTGTGTATGGAGTCAGCCTCCACCACATCACTTCCTATTGCTTCCATTTTGTCTACTACTCTGACACTGAAAAAAATACTTTCTATCGTCTCTATGGCTCATTTGGGCATTCAATTTCCACCTGTGTCCCCTAGTGCGTGTGCCCTTCTGGTAAATTGCCTGTCTTTATCAACCCTATCAATTCCTCTGAGAAACTTGTATGTGGTGATCA
>WNGS01069407.1:0-12745 GCA_020271785.1 Procambarus virginalis | reverse complement strand
CTGCATTTGGTGAGGTGATGTAGTACAATAGTGGGGTGAAAAAACAAACTTTCAACAAACATAGAACACGAAACAATGGGTAGTTGGGTAACAGATAGAAGTTGGGTAACAGAACTGCAGAAGTCCTATTATCCCATAATTCCTGATGTTTTCTATATTGGAGCGGAGTCTTGAAGTGGTTAGAATATAGTTGTGCGTTAATTGGCTATTGATTGCTGGTGTTGACTTCTTGATGTGTAGTGCCTCGCAGATGTCAAGCCGCCTGCTGTCGCTGTATCTATCATGATTTCTGTGTTGTTTGCTAAGATTTTCTCTGGTGATGGTTTGGTTGTGGAAGAGAGTATATGTTCCTTAATGGAGCCCCTTGCTTATGCATCGTTAAACGCCTGGAAAGAGATGTTGTTGTCTTGCCTATATACTGATTTTTTGGGGGCTTACAGTTCCCAAGAGGACATTTGAAGGCATAGACGACGTTCGTCTCTTTTAGAGCGTTCTGCTCCGTGTCTGGAGAGTTTCTCATTAGTAGGCTGGCTGTTTTTTGGTTTTATAGTAATCGTTAGTTGTATCTTCTGATTTTTGTCTGTAGGGATAACATTTCTATTAACAATATCTTTCAGGACCCCTTTCCTCTGTTTTATGAGCTGTGGAGAAGAAGTTCCTGTAAAATATTCTAATAGGGGGTATAGGTGTTGTATTAGTTGTCTCTTCAGAGGTTGCATGGCGTTTTACTTTCCTTCTTATGATGTCTTCAATGAAACCATTGGAGAAGCCGTTGTTTAGACCTGCCTTACCCTACAGAGTTCTTCGTCGACTTGCTTCCATTCTGAGCTGTGGCTGAGAGCACGGTCGACATAAGCGTTAACAACACTCCTCTTGTACCTATCTGGGCAGTCACTGTTGGCATTTAGGCACATTCCTATGTTTGTTTTTTTTCCTTAGTGTAGACTGCAGTGTGGAAACCTCCGCTCCTTTCCCATGACTGTTACGTCTAGAAATGGCAGCTTCCATCCTTCTCCATCTCGTAAGTGAAACGCACCACAGAATTCTGCTCAAACGCTCTTTTAGCTCCTGCAGATGTCTGACATCAGGTACCTGTGTGAAAATGTCGTCAACATACCTGCAGTATATGGCCGGTTTCAAGTTCAAGTCGACTAAGACTTTTTCCTCGATAGTACCCATGTAGAAGTTTGCAAACAGGACGCCTAGGGGGGAACCCATGGCGACCCCATCTACTTGCTTATACATGTGCCCATCCGGGCTCAAGAAGGGTGCCTCCTTAGTACAAGCTTGGAGTAGTTTCCTCCGGATATTTTCTGGCAGGCCAAGAGGAGTACAGGCCGGGTCTCGATACAATCGGTCCACTATCATCCCGATTGTTTCATCCACAGGTACGTTGGTGAACAATGATTCTACGTCCAAACGAGGCTCTTATCCCTGTGGCCCGTGTTCCCCGCAGTAAGTCAACAAATTCCTTCGGGGATTTCAGGCTGAAGTTGCACGGGACATAAGGAGTCAGTAGGCCGTTGAGTCGTTTCGCCAGTCTGTACGTGGGTGTGGGTATCTGGCTGATAATTGGCCGAAGTGGGTTTCCAGGCTTATGCGTCTTGACATTTCCATACGCATATCCAGGTTTATATTCCCCAATAATCTTTGGCAGGTGGAGTCCGGATTTCTTGGCGTTCACAGTTTCAATCAACTTGTTGACCTTTGTTTTCAATTCGGCTGTAGTGTCCTTCGTTACCCTTTGGAATTTAGTTTGGTCAGAGAGTATGAGGTTCATTTTCGCCAGATATTCGTCTTTCTTAAGGATGACGTATATTGGCGACTTGTCGCCTCTCCTGACAACTATCTCCTTGTTCTCACGAAGGCTCTTAGCTGCCGCTTTGAGCTCGGGGGTCAGTATGGTGCTTCCGTAGTTGCCTCGATTCTTTCCTCCTTCTGCAATAAGTTCTGCTTGTAAGGTGTCTTTGGTGGTGACCTTCTTTTGTGCTTCGAGGTCAAATATGTCGTCCAACAGGATCTCCAACTCCACTTTCCGGGCCAATGCACTTGGTCTGGACATAACGTGACAGTTTATACCCAGATTTAGGAGAGTGACTTGGTCCTCAGTGAGGTTGATTCCTGCAAGGTTCAGGAAGCCGTCACTTGGTCGTGGAATTGCCATAGGTCCTCCATATAATGTTGTTAGCTTCTTGATAATCCTTGTTTCCGTGCTGAGGTGATGTCGGTCTGTGAGGATGTCGAGGTGTTGTTCGATGCGGTTGTGGAGACTTTCATCGATGTTGCTGTTTCTCCATTCGTTTGTGGCATGAAGTAGTTGCGTTTTACTGTCTTTGATTTCATTTTCTGCCTTGTATATCTGAGTACGAATCAGATCTTGGCGATATTTTATCGTGAAGGCTTGATTCCTTGCTGCTGGGTCGTGCGTTTTAATATTAGTATATTTTGGTAGCAGTCTTTCCTGTAGACATATGTTATTAAATATGACCGAAAAAGTAAGATTAATAATTCTAACACGAATTTTCTCGAATTTCCTTATGTTTCTTTTTACTGGTGACGGTAAATGAAAAATCAATTCTTCAAAATTCATTTTTTATTTCTAGTCTGACGCGACACTTGAGCGCGTTTCGTAAAACTTATTACATTTTCAAAGACTTCAGTTTATCCACACACAACTTTATGACTGAAACAGCATTTTGGCTCTTATACCTGCATTTGGTTGAGGTGATGTACGCCGCCGTTCGTTCCCTAATTGATTATGCAGCACCTGCCTTACTCACTCTTTCTCCTGGCCAGTGGGCAAACGTTGAGGTTCTTCAAAACGATGCATTGCGAATCATCACAGGAGCTCCCAGATGGACTAAAATACTGAACCTAAGACTGGAAACCAGGCTAACGTCGCTTGAAATAAGGGTAAAAGGGATCGCTGCGTGCATGCTCACCAGGATATTGACTAGACCTAGAATCAGTTCACTTAAAGATATAATCACTGGAGCACTAACTCTGGACAGAATAGCCTCCAATAGCACCAGGTGGACCCATTGTGCGATAGACACCATCAATACATTCGATATAACAAACACAGTCACTGAGAAGGATGTCGACGAAATACATGCAGACTTTGTTATGCAAGCCCCTTGGGAATCTCCGCCAGCAGACTTTAAGATTATGGTTATTGTAGGGAAAAAGAACCAGACAAATCCTCTTCTGCTACGTAACATTGCACAGATGCATATAGAAGCAAACATGGCATCCGACAGCTTCACATACTTCACCGATGGATCAGTAGACCAGCAGGGACAAGAAACCGGAGCTGCAGTTAAAGCAGGAAACTCTGTACATAGTTGGAGGCTCTCAAATGAGTGTTCGACTTTCCAAAGAGAGATGCTAGCCATTCAAAAGGCTTTGGAACTTGCTCTTGCTCAACACCGACAACATGTTATCATACATACAGATTCGAGAACCGCCATTGAAACCTTGCAACAAGACCGCATATGTGATAACGTACATCTGATCACAACTGTCCTATCATTAATGCAAACATTCAAACGACAAGGCCGACGGGTCCTTCTCAACTGGGTGCCAAGTCATGTGGGAATCGTAAGAAATGACGTTGCAGACGAAGCTGCAAAACTTGCAACTAAGAGAAGAACTGTAGACATTTGCATACCACAGAGTCTGTCACAGATTAAGCGAGTAATTAGAAACAGAGCAATGCAAAGGTTGTACAGTGACCACAACTC
Source organism: Procambarus virginalis (assembly GCA_020271785.1). Classification (NCBI taxonomy): domain Eukaryota; kingdom Metazoa; phylum Arthropoda; class Malacostraca; order Decapoda; family Cambaridae; genus Procambarus; species Procambarus virginalis. The sequence goes on along the minus strand of WNGS01069407.1, from coordinate 9,002 downwards.
AGCTGTTGCAACATCTCGATCTGCGGGTTGGTACATTAATTCAACCAACTACGAACCACTTATGTTAATGAAGGGGAGCAGTAGGGCAACAGAAGTACGCTTACATCGCATCAGGCTTGGATACCCATGTGCAGGCTTACAGGTTCCGGAAGATGAGAGGAAATGTCAACACTGTGGAGAAATGCCCGACAGACCTCTGGAACATTATCTAACACAGTGCACAGTTACAATCCCATTAAGATTTCAACTTCAATTCAACAGAGCAGAAGAAGTTGTTAAACACATATGGCAACATCTTACTAAAGCGACCATACGAGTAATAAATACTCATACTCCGCCCAAGTAAACTGGAAACGAGCGACACTTAGTGGGCCAGCCAGAGGCTTAGGGCCCGCGCAGGAATATCCCTGCAAAAAAAAAAAATCTGGGAACTTGACCTGGGCATATTCCGGACTCACGTCTACGATTTCAAACTCATTAACTAGGGGTTCATATTATATTTCCGCACCTGACGTTTTAGGAGAACAGGGCCTTTGCAAGCAAGCCACGTAGGTATTGTTCGCCTTGAAGTAGACCTTGTTGAATGCTGTAAGAATCGTTCATGTGGTGTACAATTTGTACAGGTGCACAACAATGATCGAAAAGTTTGCAGAGCATCAGGAAGAACAACTTTCCATTGGGATACATCTAAGCTTCTCATCCTACGAGCTAGCAGCACTGTCTTCCAATAATCCCATTGTACTTCTCAGCCTGGCCATTTCCTGTGGGGTTGTAAAGAGTCGTACAGCCAGAACGACTTTCTTTTAGTAGAAAGCCTTTCAACTCCTCAGACAACAGGAGGTTCCCCTCTACAGAGGGTATATTCGCAGGCATACCAAAGATTGTGAACAACTGAACCATGCACTGAATTACTGTAACAATAGTCATATCCGAGCAAAGGAATCTAGAAAAATTATCTATAACAGTAGGTATATATTTATTTCATAACTGTGATGGATGTAGTCTTTTAAAATCTATGTTGAGTCTTTCAAAGCTGAATAGCTTTAATAAAATGCCCAGAGTCAAATGAAATACTGAGGTTAAGTTCAGAGCATGCAGAACTAGAACAGTTATCCTCCTCACTTCTTCCACTGATAAGGAGATTTTGACATCGGACAAAATGAGCCATACGAGACACTCCAGGGTGACACAGATTTCATGCAATTCATTAAGTTCATTCACACTGGTGGCACCATATACGTGTGAGAAAGCATCAGCGGTATGCTCTTTTTACCTGGGCAATATACATGTCATAGTGGTAACAGGCGAGTTTTGACTCGCCATCTAGCTATTTATTATTTTAATCATACCAGGTGATTTAGAGTTAAACATAAAAGCACACTACGCTTGTCAGTCACAAGACGAAAATGGTATCCAATGAGAATGTCGCCACTTCCTTTGAGTTTCAACAATGGCAAAAGCTTTCTGCTCCACTGATGAGTGCCTCTGTTCACTATTTGAAAGTGTTTGGGAGAAGAAAGCTACCGGTTGTTTCATTCTGGGTTAGGAAGCGGCAATGGCATGATGTGAATCATCAGTTTCTACAGAGAAACGAGCTGTAGGGTCGATTGATCGAACCACAGCCTCAGCAATGTCTCGTTTCAATCCTTCAAATGCTTTTGCAAGGGTAATAGATAAGGGAAAACAATTGGCATGAGTGAGGAGACGTATCTTCTCAGAGAACCCCCAGCACCCAACGGAAGTAATGTGCAAGCATTCCCACGTTCTGCGTGTAGAACCTGTCTCGCTTGTAGTGGAAGTTTCAACAGTGGCTCGAGGCTTTCCGGGTCAGATTTAAATTCTTCTCTTGTATAAAGTACCCCAATAGCTTTATAGACTGGAGTCGAAAATTACCTTTTTTAAGATTCAGGGATCCTTGCAAGGTCGCCAGTTTTTGTTACGAGGGGTGGGCTGGGCTATACTAGCAAGGGAGCTGCTAGGGGTTCGGGAGAAAGAATAGTCAGTCTCTCTGACTCTCGTAACTCACCAGAGTCTTTTGTCCCAAAGATGAGGACCACGTAATACCCACCACCTGGGTGCCACTGATCCACCCCTGGGAGCCCTTCAGTCACCACAGGGGGAAACTGCTACCAGCAATTCTGGCCCTGCGCCACGGAGGAGTGGGGGAAGACTCAGGCTTATCTTCAACAGCACTTTCTCCGAGTCTTGCCGGCCATAGCAAAAGGGTCACAGGTCTCTCTTTCACACCACACCTGCGTTTCTCTATTATCTAACAAGGTCGTCAGCTGGGTTAATATCTCTGCACCCCGGCAATGCAGTTCAGTGAGTATGCACTATTGTGGCTGATTGCAAAGTGTTGCTGCACTTACAGCATTGAAACAGGACTACCAGCCTAGGTATGCTTCTATAAATGTCCGTGTTGCTCTAGCACCACCAGCCACTAGGAAATGTCCACATAAACTCTTACTGTTTACTAGGTGGAGTTATAATATCACTCGTGTATGCTCGTAGAGATAATATGGAGGCCACTTAAACACGTCAGTAAAAATGAATGACATTTACTAACGAAAATTACATGAACACACACATATATATATATAGTAATGGTACATGAATGGATATATATAGAATAAATAGTCTGGAGATCATCGGCAACTCTCCTCTCAGGACCTCCGGCAACTCAGTCAGCTGGGCAGATTTTAAATGGGGTCTCACACCCTCTCAAGTTGGGGGGGGGGGCACTTCTTCAACGTCGACCTCCTCCTTACCACTTGCCACGTCGTCCCACAGTCTTCCTTAACAAGCGTAAATACTAGCTGCCCTGCAGCCTTTCCTAATACTTATGCACTAATAAATATACTGATATCGTATATAATATTTGATGGCCTAACTAGCCTAATCAACAAGAGGTAATGGTAGGAAAAAATTATCTACCTTCAACATTCCTGCTCACGACGCCTGTCCCTCAATGATGTGAGGTTCCCACGGTTCCTAGGCCGCTCCTTAATGATCCAGTAGCGTTTTGCAGGGCCTCATTTATCGGAAGCAATCGCATCCTCTCCGAGCCACTCCCTAAGTTCAGGTATTCCATCCTGGGTCCAACATGGGTCACTGAGCCAGTCCTGTATGCACACGTTCCTTCCATGAGGCATTTCCCTCCTTGGCCTAGAAATGGTGGCTTCCCTCCAGCGCCTCAGTAGATGTGACCCGGTCACTGCAGACCCCTTGCCACCAACTATACTCTCGGGCATCAGGCTATGCCCTCCCGAGTAATCGCCGACCGATACTTCAGTTTTGGCACATCTTTGCTCACTAAACTTGGCTTCTTCTTCTTCTTGCTTCCCAAGAGCACAGGGTCTTCCGCATTGATGGTAGATTGCGATGGCCGCCTATATTCACTGAGCGAGGCTCCTAGAGCCTCTAACCTGGAGGGCTATTTGACGCATGTCCACTCGCGTCCACAGTCAGATCAGCTCTAAGCGACGCCTCCGCCAAGCCAGGGCTCTCGGTGACGTCACGGTGAACCCTGATTAGTCGGCCGCTCAACGTGACCCCGGCCAGCTAATCGCCCAGCTGGCTGGCATCGCCCACAAAATGGCGGATTTCCAGACATGGGGCGGTATGTACAGGGATGCCTTAAACCACTTGACCATCACGACCGGACATAAGGAAGTGATAGCCTGAGCTATTGAACCACTTCCCCGCCGGCACTGTATGGTTTATCTTGGGCATAGCATTTTATCAAATCACTCATTTTTTGGGGCAACACGTGAGGAACACAATGCAAACAAGCCTGAATGGTCCCCAGGACTAGATACAACTGAAAACTCACACCCCAGAAGTGACTCGAACCCATACTCCCAGGAGCAACGCAACTGGTATGTACAGGGATGCCTTAAACCACTTGACCATCACGACCGGACATAAGGAAGTGATAGCCTGAGCTATATGAACCACTTCCCCGCCGGCACCTGGATGGTTATCTTGGGCATAGCATTTTATCAAATCACCTCTTTTTTGGGGCAACACGTGAGGAACACAAATGCAAACAAGCCTGAATGGTCCCCAGGACTAGATACAACTGAAAACTCACACCCCAGAAGTGACTCGAACCCATACTCCCAGGAGCAACGCAACTGGTATGTACAGGGATGCCTAAACCACTTGACCATCACGACCGGACATAAGGAAGTGATAGCCGAGCTATATGAACCACTTCCCCGCCGGCACCTGGATGGTTATCTTGGGCATAGCATTTTATCAAATCACCTCATTTTTTGGGGCAACACGTGAGGAACACAAATGCAAACAAGCCTGAATGGTCCCCAGGACTTATACAACTGAAAACTCACACCCCAGAAGTGACTCGAACCCATACTCCCAGGAGCAACGCAACTGGTATGTACAGGGATGCCTTAAACCACTTGACCATCACGACCGGACATAAGGAAGTGATAGCCTGAGCTATATGAACCACTTCCCCGCCGGCACCTGGATGGTTATCTTGGGCATAGCATTTTATCAAATCACCTCATTTTTGGGGCAACACGTGAGGAACACAAATGCAAACAAGCCTGAATGGTCCCCAGGACTAGATACAACTGAAAACTCACACCCCAGAAGTGACTCGAACCCATACTCCCAGGAGCAACGCAACTGGTATGTACAGGGATGCCTTAAACCACTTGACCATCACGACCGGACATAAGGAAGTGATAGCCTGAGCTATATGAACCACTTCCCCGCCGGCACCTGGATGGTTATCTTGGGCATAGCATTTTATCAAATCACCTCATTTTTTGGGGCAACACGTGAGGAACACAAATGCAAACAAGCCTGAATGGTCCCCAGGACTAGATACAACTGAAAACTCACACCCCAGAAGTGACTCGAACCCATACTCCCAGGAGCAACGCAACTGGTATGTACAGGATGCCTTAACCACTTGACCATCACGACCGGACATAAGGAAGTGATAGCCTGAGCTATATGAACCACTTCCCCGCCGGCACCTGGATGGTTTATCTTGGGCATAGCATTTTATCAAATCACCTCATTTTTTGGGGCAACACGTGAGGAACACAAATGCAAACAAGCCTGAATGGTCCCCAGGACTAGATACAACTGAAAACTCACACCCCAGAAGTGACTCGAACCCATACTCCCAGGAGCAACGCAACTGGTATGTACAGGGATGCCTTAAACCACTTGACCATCACGACCGGACATAAGGAAGTGATAGCCTGAGCTATATGAACCACTTCCCCGCCGGCACCTGTGGTTATCTTGGGCATAGCATTTTATCAAATCACCTCATTTTTTGGGGCAACACGTGAGGAACACAAATGCAAACAAGCCTGAATGGTCCCCAGGACTAGATACAACTGAAAACTCACACCCCAGAAGTGACTCGAACCCATACTCCCAGGAGCAACGCAACTGGTATGTACAGGGATGCCTTAAACCACTTGACCATCACGACCGGACATAAGGAAGTGATAGCCTGAGCTATATGAACCACTTCCCCGCCGGCACCTGGATGGTTATCTTGGCATAGCATTTTATCAAATCACCTCATTTTTGGGGCAACACGTGAGGAACACAAATGCAAACAAGCCTGAATGGTCCCCAGGACTAGATACAACTGAAAACTCACACCCCAGAAGTGACTCGAACCCATACTCCCAGGAGCAACGCAACTGGTATGTACAGGGATGCCTTAAACCACTTGACCATCACGACCGGACATAAGGAAGTGATAGCCTGAGCTATATGAACCACTTCCCCGCCGGCACTGGATGGTTATCTTGGGCATAGCATTTTATCAAATCACCTCATTTTTTGGGGCAACACGTGAGGAACACAAATGCAAACAAGCCTGAATGGTCCCCAGGACTAGATACAACTGAAAACTCACACCCCAGAAGTGACTCGAACCCATACTCCCAGGAGCAACGCAACTGGTATGTACAGGGATGCCTTAAACCACTTGACCATCACGACCGGACATAAGGAAGTGATAGCCTGGCTATATGAACCACTTCCCCGCCGGCACCTGGATGGTATCTTGGGCATAGCATTTTATCAAATCACCTCATTTTTTGGGGCAACACGTGAGGAACACAAATGCAAACAAGCCTGAATGGTCCCCAGGACTAGATACAACTGAAAACTCACACCCCAGAAGTGACTCGAACCCATACTCCCAGGAGCAACGCAACTGGTATGTACAGGGATGCCTTAAACCACTTGACCATCACGACCGGACATAAGGAAGTGATAGCCTGAGCTATATGAACCACTTCCCCGCCGGCACCTGGATGGTTCTTGGGCATAGCATTTTATCAAATCACCTCATTTTTGGGGCAACACGTGAGGAACACAAATGCAAACAAGCCTGAATGGTCCCCAGGACTAGATACAACTGAAAACTCACACCCCAGAAGTGACTCGAACCCATACTCCCAGGAGCAACGCAACTGGTATGTACAGGGATGCCTTAAACCACTTGACCATCACGACCGGACATAAGGAAGTGATAGCCTGAGCTATATGAACCACTTCCCCGCCGGCACCGGATGGTTATCTTGGGCATAGCATTTTATCAAATCACCTCATTTTTGGGGCAACACGTGAGGAACACAAATGCAAACAAGCCTGAATGGTCCCCAGGACTAGATACAACTGAAAACTCAACCCCAGAAGTGACTCGAACCCATACTCCCAGGAGCAACGCAACTGGTATGTACAGGGATGCCTTAAACCACTTGACCATCACGACCGGACATAAGGAAGTGATAGCCTGAGCTATATGAACCACTTCCCCGCCGGCACCTGGATGGTATCTTGGGCATAGCATTTTATCAAATCACCTCATTTTTTGGGGGCAACACGTGAGGAACACAAATGCAAACAAGCCTGAATGGTCCCCAGGACTAGATACAACTGAAAACTCACACCCCAGAAGTGACTCGAACCCATACTCCCAGGAGCAACGCAACTGGTATGTACAGGGATGCCTTAAACCACTTGACCATCACGACCGGACATAAGGAAGTGATAGCCTGAGCTATATGAACCACTTCCCCGCCGGCACCTGGATGGTTATCTTGGGCATAGCATTTTATCAAATCACCTCTTTTTTGGGGCAACACGTGAGGAACACAAATGCAAACAAGCCTGAATGGTCCCCAGGACTAGATACAACTGAAAACTCACACCCCAGAAGTGACTCGAACCCATACTCCCAGGAGCAACGCAACTGGTATGTACAGGGATGCCTTAAACCACTTGACCATCACGACCGGACATAAGGAAGTGATAGCCGAGCTATATGAACCACTTCCCCGCCGGCACCTGGATGGTTATCTTGGGCATAGCATTTTATCAAATCACCTCATTTTTTTGGGCAACACGTGAGGAACACAAATGCAAACAAGCCTGAATGGTCCCCAGGACTAGATACAACTGAAAACTCACACCCCAGAAGTGACTCGAACCCATACTCCCGGAGCAACGCAACTGGTATGTACAGGGATGCCTTAAACCACTTGACCATCACGACCGGACATAAGGAAGTGATAGCCGAGCTATATGAACCACTTCCCCGCCGGCACCTGGATGGTTATCTTGGGCATAGCATTTTATCAAATCACCTCATTTTTTGGGGCAACACGTGAGGAACACAAATGCAAACAAGCCTGAATGGTCCCCAGGACTAGATACAACTGAAAACTCACACCCCAGAAGTGACTCGAACCCATACTCCCAGGAGCAACGCAACTGGTATGTACAGGGATGCCTTAAACCACTTGACCATCACGACCGGACATAAGGAAGTGATAGCCGAGCTATATGAACCACTTCCCCGCCGGCACCTGGATGGTTATCTTGGGCATAGCATTTTATCAAATCACCTCATTTTTTGGGGCAACACGTGAGGAACACAAATGCAAACAAGCCTGAATGGTCCCCAGGACTAGATACAACTGAAAACTCACACCCCAGAAGTGACTCGAACCCATACTCCCAGGAGCAACGCAACTGGTATGTACAGGGATGCCTTAAACCACTTGACCATCACGACCGGACATAAGGAAGTGATAGCCTGAGCTATATGAACCACTTCCCCGCCGGCACCTGGATGGTTATCTTGGGCATAGCATTTTATCAAATCACCTCATTTTTTTGGGGCAACACGTGAGGAACACAATGCAAACAAGCCTGAATGGTCCCCAGGACTAGATACAACTGAAAACTCACACCCCAGAAGTGACTCGAACCCATACTCCCAGGAGCAACGCAACTGGTATGTACAGGGATGCCTTAAACCACTTGACCATCACGACCGGACAAAGGAAGTGATAGCCGAGCTATATGAACCACTTCCCCGCCGGCACCTGGATGGTTATCTTGGGCATAGCATTTTATCAAATCACCTCATTTTTGGGGCAACACGTGAGGAACACAAATGCAAACAAGCCTGAATGGTCCCCAGGACTAGATACAACTGAAAACTCACACCCCAGAAGTGACTCGAACCCTACTCCCAGGAGCAACGCCCATGAAGTGGTTCATATAGCTCAGGCTATCACTTCCTTATGTCCGGTCGTGATGGTCAAGTGGTTTTAAGGCATCCCTGTACATACCAGTTGCGTTGCTCCTGGGAGTATGGGTTCGAGTCACTTCTGGGGTGTGAGTTTTCAGTTGTATCTAGTCCTGGGGACCATTCAGGCTTGTTTGCATTTGTGTTCCTCACGTGTTGCCCCAAAATGAGTGATTTGATAAAATGCTATGCCCAAGATAACCATCCAGGTGCCGGCGGGAAAGTGGTTCATATAGCTCGGCTATCACTTCCTTATGTCCGGTCGTGATGGTCAAGTGGTTTAAGGCATCCCTGTACATACCAGTTGCGTTGCTCCTGGGAGTATGGGTTCGAGTCACTTCTGGGGTGTGAGTTTTCAGTTGTATCTAGTCCTGGGGACCATTCAGGCTTGTTTGCA
>WNGS01069387.1:68935-107991 GCA_020271785.1 Procambarus virginalis | reverse complement strand
TGATATTTAGCACCCTCTGATTATTCCGCACATTTGATGGTGCTACATAGCCTTCCCGGTTTGGTGCCTTCTTTTGATAATTACTTACTTACTTTACCTTAAATGCTGCAATCCGCCAACGATGTTGAATTGCTCACCCTACAGATCAGGAGATCTGTACCCCAGTTGAATCCCAAAAACACACGATTTTTTTGTAAAACTCTTACCAATGGGAACAGGCTCCCCCTCATTTCATAGTTTCTTAGGCCCAATAAGCCCAGCCTCTTAAGGCTCGAGCCAATGAATACAAAGTTTTATTCTTAGGTCTATTTTCTGCCTGGCTCTGCCCACCTAGACCTTACCTTGAAGTTACCTTGAGGTGCTTCCGGGGCTCAGCGTCCCCGCGGCCCGGTCGTCGACCAGGTCTCCTGGTTGCTGGACTGATCAACCAGGCTGTTTGATGTGGCTGCTCGCAGCCTGACGTACGAGTCACAGCCTGGTTGATCACGTATCTTTTGGAGGTGCTTATCCAGTTCTCTCTTGAACACCCTGAGGGGTCTGCCAGTTATGCTCGTTATGTGTAGTGGTATTTTATGCTGCTCTCGTAGGCATCCCTGAAAGTTATGTTTTAATCCCGTAGAATCATAAATAGTTCCCACGCTACAACAGGAAACGAAACCAGCCGTATTGGCCTTCCCAACCACCTCACTTGAAACTTGAGAACTACGGTCTATGGCTCTGAATGTGTCAACGGTTATAGAGAGGATCAAGAAGGAGAGGAAATGGTTGGGATGGATAGATTGAGAAGGATTAGGAATAGGATTGGGGGAGGGATTAGATAATAGGAGATTGGAAGAGGGCTGGACTGGGGTGGTCTCCCAGGAAGGACACCTGACCCCAAAAGTTTATGGTAAGGGAAATGGCTGGACAAGGGGAGGGGCGAATGAACAAGGACAAGAGGAAGGGGAGAAGGAGAGGGGGAGAGGCCATGGTCTGTACAGATCACTGCAAGACTCTCGTAGAACTGTTGTACCTGACGTCACAAGCGAGGGGATGCTTTGTCAATCCTCCTTTTGTTGTTGAACCCGATCTCGACGGACTGAGGTTCTTAGGGTCACGATTGCGGGGCGTATATTTTAGATGCACCCCTGGGAGGGGGGGCAGCCTCTTTGTGTGTTCTATCTTCTAATTGTGGCTCCATGGTTGGTATGGAGGCTCTTTGATGAATGAAATTATTACCTCGTTTCTATGCTGCTGAATGATCCTCTTCCAACTTCCCAGGCTCGTGCGGTGGGTATTGATGAAGTATTTATACTTCATCAATATTAGTCTCATTCCAAGCCCCCGAGTCGGACTGTGTTAGAACGCCGTGCTCTGTAGCTCCTGCTACGTTGTGCCCAGACAAAGCTACGCCTTTGACCTTCTCGACTAACTCCCTCCACTTGTAACACGGGACGTGGTATTGGCTCTCTTTTCGTCCTTTACCCCGCCCATAATTAACTTACTTAAACTTAATTCCAAGGACCCCAGAGCTAATTCTCAGCTAAGTCCCATGCCAACCTGGTCTTAGCCGCTCGCTCAGCTAAGATTCTACAGACACGTGACGTCGTACCAGGCTATCTAGCCAACTCAAGGGATCTCTTTATGCCGCCACCACCAGACCATTAACCAAAGCTGTCAAATTAATCGGGGTCTGGACCAATTAATCAATCATTTATTTATTTATTTATTTATTTATTTATTTATTTATTTATTTATTTATTTATTTATTTATTTATTTTATATACAAGAAGGTACATTGGGTTTGTGAGAATACATTGAATAGGACAGTATTACAATCTTGTAAAGCCACTAGTACGCGCAGCGTTTCGAGCAAATCCTTAATCTAACAGATAATTTTAAGTAGGTAAGTTCTATCAGAATTGATAAATGCTAACAAATACATTGCAAGAGAAAAATGAGATGAGAGAGCTTTGTAAGTATATTAAAGCACATTGTTATATTAAAGCTCTGATTGATTACATTGACAGCTTGTTTGGTAATTTAAAAGATTAATAGACACCATACAGCAGATTGACAGCACATATAAGACAGCAATGATCATTATGGTAAAGATTTTCAGATTGGGTACATAAAGATTGGGAGACTGGGTAGCAATAGATACAGATAAACAAGATTAATAAACACCATACAGCAGATTGGCAGCACATATAAGAAGACAGCAATGATCACAATGGTAAAGATGTTCAAATTGGGAAACATAAAGGTTGGGAGATTGGGTAGCAATTGATACAGTGCAATTTTAAGGCAAAAGGTGAAAAGCTATGAAGATAAAATTAGGTACTTTTTAGTATTGATTTTGAATGATGTAAAAGTTGGACAGCTTTTCAATTCAATAGGAAGTGAGTTCCATAAACTGGGTCCCTTTATTTGCATAGAGTGTTTACACAGATTAAGTTTAACTCTGGGGATATCAAAGAGATATTTATTTCTGGTGTGGTGATAGTGGGTCCTATTACATCTGTCTAGGAAGAGTTTCAGAGCAGGATTTGCATTTAAGAACAGGGTTTTGTAAATGTAGTTGACACAAGAGAATTTATGGAGTGAGAATATATTTAGCATGCTTAGGGAGTTAAACAAGGGGGCTGAGTGTTGTCTGAAAGCAGAATTTGATATCATTTAACCCTTGGGGGCTTAATCCCTAAATTACTTGGAAAATGGGGATGAATTTACGTTAAGTGTGGGAATTTACTTGCAAACAAGGGAATATATTAGCTCTTGAACTGGGCTAGGCTTTTGACCCAAATAAACCCAGATTCGTGGAGATCAAATGACAAGGACCATCACATGTAAAATCATTCATGGAAATAATAAAATACTGAGGAACAATCTGATCAGTTTATTTGTGGAAAATCTATTAAAAGCAACTAATAAAAATCACTCCCTGACTTAATACTCCCTAACAGGACTTAGGTTCCTAAACTTTTAATATTCCCTATTGAGGCACGAATGAAATCATTTGCCTATACCAAAACTCGGCAACTTTTGCCTTGAACTATGAAACCAGCCGATGGAGTGTTGATCTCTGGAGAGGTGAGAATGGTTGACCTCTTCAGTTGCTGCCCAAAACCACACTGTCTGGCCTAGCTCTCCTCACAACTCAAGACTAAGGCTAGTGAATATTACTCCACAAGTTTACTAATTTACTAAGAAAGGTTTAATTTAACCCAACTAATCTTAAATTTACTGAACAACCCAGATGGTTTAACTCTTATTAAACTGATGGTAATTGAAGAGGCATCTTAGGGAAAGGCTCTTTCCCATTACAATATTGGCTAATGATCTGCTTTTATAATTTTATGAATTACTAGTGTGGTCACTCTCTGGGCTGCGTGACCTTGACATTTTTTTTGTTTTGTTTTTTTATATTTTTACATGCAAGCATGCTTATAAGTACAATAAAAACAAAACAAAAGCCACAAACAGAACAAATAAAGCACACACGTGCAAAAAAAACATAAAGGACACATGTACATAAACACAAAAAAACGCCGGCCGGAAGGGCCGATCACAAAACAACAAAAATTGCAAAACAAATTACAACAATAATTACAAACAAAATTACAACAATGAAGACAAACACAGCGGAATACAACACAGAAATGACTCTAAAACAGTAAAGAAACAGAACAAGGCTACCAGGACTGCAAACACACACACGGAGAGGCACCAACATAAAACGAAAAAAAACAATAATAAGAATAATAACAATAAGAATAAGACAGGAATACAAATATACAACAAACAAAAGGAAGCACACTGGCAAACAAAAGCATACACGCCAACAGCCTGAAGGGCACTCAGCACTACACAAACAAGCACACAAACAACAGCATTAAACCAAAGAAACCACAAAACATAATAAAGGAACATGCCATCCACAACCAGACACACACACACAGGAACCGGACACATACACACACTTCACACACTTCACACAAATAAACCCACAACCACAAACTGGAGCACGCAGGGACCGGGAAACAAAACCCGCCCCACCCACTCACACACCCGACCCACACCACACAACCATGCACACTAATGGAAACAACCCATAATACATAAAGGAATCATTGGTGAAGCAAAACCAACTCCTCGGGAGGAAGATACTTATCAGGGAACGACTCCCAAGGATACTTTCTTTTATAGGCCTCCCAAATCAGATACTCCCTGTCGGTGGGGGGACGACCCCCCAGCCTCCGCTGGCCCGGCATAAACTCTGGAATCTCCAGACCAGGCGGAAACGGCCAGTCCCGAAGTTCAAAGGCGCAAGTCGCATAACGAGGCTGGGGAGCGCAAGCCACGCCCTCCGATGTAGCAGACGACACCGATGAAGCGTACGAAGGCTGCTGAGACGGCCGCGTCGCCGGACGCACAGGAGCAGGGGACAAGCGACGAGAAGGCAATGCCTCCACCGAGACCGCAGGAGACACTGAAGAGATGGCCGCAGAAGGAAGAGGCGTCGAAACCGCAGTCGATGAAACGGGGACCGAGGCAGGGGTCACAGAATCTCCAGAGCGAGCAGTCTTTTTCAACAGCATCACCAGGCCACCCCGCTCACCACGGACCTCAGCAGGGGGTACCACCCCCCACGAAGAACCAGAGCCATCCGAGGCAGGCGACGCACCCGAAGCGGGAACCGCAGACACTATATCTGAAGTGGAGGCCGAAATAACGGCACAGGCATCCTCTGGCAAATGCACCTCCGCCGCCACCGTAATATGCAACGCAACCGTAGCCACCCCTCTGTCGCCTGCAGACTCACAAGCGTCAAAATCGCCAACGTCTGCCCATGCAGACGACGAACGCCGGGAACACTTAGGCTCGGGTCGCACATCATCAGACCCGGAGGCCGAGTCAGACACATGCGCAACACAAGCCGGGTGAACCGACGCACGCCGCAGTACTGCAGCATCCTCAACCACATGGGGCACCAGGCCAGACACAGGAGGAATTGAAGTGCCGGATCCACCCCATCACCCAGCACAGCCGGAACAGACGTCGAGGGTGCAGGGACAGGGTCAGATGCAGCAGAGAAAGACGGGGGATTCGAGCAGAAGGTAGGCTGAAGAACCCCAGAGACACTAGGCGGAGCAGGACGATCACCAGGCGATGACACAACCTCCGGAGGAGAAGCCACCACCACAGGGGGTGCATCAGGCGACACAGGGGGCACATCCGCGGCCGGAGAGTCGTCCATAGCCACAGAACCCTCCTCCACAGGAAGCGGTGGAAAATCCTCCTCACTGAAGAGGTTCACGGGCGCAGCGGCCGGCGCAGAACAGTCAGCAGCCTGATGGCCCAACAGGCCACAACGATAACACGTCCGAGGCTGGCGGGCGTAAAACACACGAACTGTGTAACCCATCAGACGCACAGAGGACGGAATATCCTCCCGGAGCCTCATGCCCAGGGTGCGAATGTTCGTCCTCACACCCATAAGTGGGCTCGAAGATACCACGTTCACCCGCACACTAATTACTGCGCCAAAACGGCCGAAGTACCGCCGGAGCAGAACCCTCCGGAAACTCCAATGGAGCCCCATGCACGCTGACATAGGTGAGGGCACCACTCCGATCAGAGATTGAAACAGTGCCCGCACCATCCGGCAGGGGTAATGTCCGCCCCTCGTAACGACGGAGAAAGTGGCGATACGCCAACTCCGCAGTGAACTTGACTATCACTCGACGTGCTGTCACCAGCTCGACTCCGTAAATGTCAATCACAGGAACATCCAGCATCTCACATACCCGCGCCAACTCCGGGTACCCAGCCCGGCCGGAAAATTCGAAGCCCACAGACTGAGCCCGCAGTATTGGTGGGAGGGGGACCCCCATCGTAACTCTACGTCAGCACAGGCGGGCAGAGACACACCCGCCCCCAAACGGCCAAATTGGTAAACACGCACCAACTGCCGGAGCGCCGAAGCAACACGTCTGCCCCCTACCAAACCTAGGGCCAGACCACGTGACCTTGACATGGTGAGTCATCCGGCCCACAAACTAGTCCCTCCACATGACGTCATTTCTCTGACAGTATACAACCCTGATCTCAACCCGCATTCTACATACATGTAAATCTAACATACCTACATAAATCAAATCAGTTGTTACTGTAATTACTGTGATTGTTAAATAATTCATTACTTGTTGCATTAAAACAAAGGAGACGGCCATTTTGTATTCTAAAGGTGTTAATCCCAAAATCCCAGGAGAGATGACCCATGCTCGCCTCCCAGATACGAGAGAACCACCAGCCTACAACTTTTGTACAAGGGCGTATGCCACTGCCTTCCATACAATCACCTATTTAAAACAGCTTCAGCTGTTACACGCCACCCCCCTGCTCAAGTAAATTAAGAAACATTGTTTTTAACCCAATTAAACATAAGGTTTCTTATCCAGTTAAATCCTTCATATGCAAAATTAAACCAAACGCCTCTATCAAAAAGCTATCCGATCTAAAAATTACAATCATCAGATTGCACAGCAAAAATCATAAAATAAGTAGTGCAAATTTTAGCAAGTATCCCAACTGTCAAGTGACAGCCCAGCAATCGTCCATTACAACTTGAACATACATCCTACACCTTACTGATTTAGCTAAACAAAATATCCCTAATCTGTCAGCAAAAGCTAGCTAGTAAATTTCCTTGGCTCTTTATTAGCCAACCCCGTATGTCCCCTAGAGCTGGAAACACGGATGTACCTACCACTCCCCAAACAATGTCATTCTTGACATTCTGCCAATAAAAATAAAACCTAGTTTTTATTACATCTCTCTATAAATTTCTACTACTACTACTAATCACAGGTTACAGCTGACTGTACAGCTAAGTGTCCGCACTCCTGATTTAAGAGTGACATTGTTCAATTTGGTCCGCCCCCTCCTGTGCACAAAACTCTGAAAAAAATAGCACAACATAATTTTCCACAACCGTTTGTTCTGGGCTTAGAAAGTCACACCGGAGGCTTTCAATGAAAGACCAAGGTATATAGGAGAATTTTTCCACTCTTCCACTTTGCCAGACTAATATTGACTAAAGCTCTTTTTCAACATTTAACCAAAGTGACCAGATGTGCTTTACGAAGGTGCACAGAATCCTATTTTACTTTATCTTTTAAACCAAATGTTCTTTTTATATAAAAAAATCGATGAAGATGAATGCTGGTTGTTCGATGTAGTCGATGTCCATGATGTCGATGACGATCTTGCTTCTTCCATGCGTCAATGTAGATCCCTGGTCCTCTTGTTCTCCCTTCCTGGTACCGCTGAAAGACAACAATGTCCCAGAGCGGAGCGCCAGGTGACAGTTGTAGAATACTGTCACTCGACCATTGACCTTGCTCCAAAAGTTTACAAGTCTTCATATCACCCACAGCTCACACGGCAGTCTTGATGTAAAACTTGACGGCGCGGATGACCACAGAAGAGCAGGACTGGACGTACTAACGGTGTCTCGTGACAGTAGTGGTGTCAGAGGGTCGTTGAGGTTCATGGCTTGTTTGCAGAACAGGTGGATCCCGTCTTCCATCATGGCTCACGTCGTCTCAGGCGTTTCTTGATGTCACCAGGTTACTAGGCCGTAAACACCAACTGTGTATACCCTCGTACGGCTGACTTTAGGCCAAAGGAGGCAATTTTGCGACCTTCTTATGGCGAGTCACGGTATTCTGCAGGGAGACCGTGCCTTCCACCTGTGATCGCCTTAGTTCCACTTCCTTGTTACTCAGACGACGTAATCATCAATCTTCCAACGAAAATTGTTCGAGTACTGCTACTGGCTCGCCCATTCTCTTGACCTCTCATCCAACACTGCTGGTATGGCTGCAGTCTTGACGATGCAACTGGTGGGTAGTGGTGACCTCTAGACAGCTACCCACGGTGTTAGTCGTTGACATCCGGTGACTGCTTCAATGCGGACAGCCCGCTGGCCCTGACAACCTCGTTAGTGAGGTGTCGGCAGGGTGACTCTTGGACATTCACCCACCCCAAAGTAACTGATGTGTGGGGTTACTGGGTCTGGTGGAGGAGGGCTTTGCGTAACGTGCCCCCCCCCCCTCGGTCTTTACAGACAAGGGTTCACGTGTGGCTGGAACAACTGGTTCGGTGTACCAATCAGACCTGGGAACAGACAGACAACACCTGGCGGAAGCATAGATATATCTCTGGGGTTGATGGAAGTTGGAACCCCGCAGAGCACGGCAAAAGTTGCTACCCGAGTTAAGTACTGTACAAGTAATAATTAACATCATTGCCTCTACAGGAAAATCTAATGAATACTAAATTATACTAACACAGGAAGTTACTTTACTGTTTCTGTACAGTGCAAGATTTTGTTACCATGGGGTGACGAGACTGCACCTGACTACTGCTGAGCGATGACAGAGGGTCATCCTCATCCCCTGACTTGTCGGGGGATGAGGATGCCATGAGCCATGAGTCAGCACCGCTGAGTCAGGAATTAGACTCCCTGAAGGCTGTTCTAGTTCCTCTCTAGCATGATATTGTTTTAATTTATTTATATGAATTGTCCTTTCCACCTGGTCCTCGAATACCCCTTTTATGACAAGATTACCCAGTCCCGCTCTCTTAATTACTCTATACGGACCCCGCCACCAAGGAGCTAGTTTCCTACTCTGATTGGCGGGCGCAGCCTCATTAACTCTAAACACGAGGCTACCTTCTTTCAACTCTAGAGGGCGCACTTTCTTGTCATAAAACTGAGCATAACGATTCTGTGCTTTCTTGGATGCTTCAGCCGCAATATTCCAAGCATTCCTCATCTTACCGAGGACCTCTGAAGGATAGTCCTCACCGTATGCAATATTATGTCTGTTAAGCAGACCTGAGGGGAAATTGCATGAATGACCAGTAAACAAAAGATGGGGTTGGGTGTTAATCGATTGATGGATGGTAGTATTCAAAGCTAACTGAACATAGGGTACGTGCTCATCCCATGAATTTGCATCATGTTCAGCAAGGATTGCAAGCATATCCTTGACTGAACGATTAGTGCGTTCCGTCATGCCGTTTGCTTGTGGGTGGTAGGCTGTTGTAAAAGCCGAAATTGTCTCTAAAATTCTACAAACTTCCCTAAATATATTTCCATTGAATTCCTGACCCCGGTCAGAGACTAAAACTTTAGGAGGCCCGAATACAATAACGAACTTACGCAAGAACGCATCTGCAACCGTACGAGAATCTGTCTGAGGTAATGCAACTAGTGTAGTGAACCTAGACAGATGGTCTACAAGTACCAACACATACCTATTACCCGAATGACTGTGGTGTAAGTCAATCAAATCGGCCCCCATACGATCTAATGGTTCGCGAATTTCAGGAAATTCCTGAAGTGGGGCTTGTACCTTAAGGGTACCTTTTCTCCTCTGGCAATGAGGACATGTCTTCACATAATTGATTACCTCAGAAAGCAACACTGTGAAATAAAAGAGAGACTTTGCTTTTTAATGAGTTTTAAAGACACCTGGATGCCCTACAACTTTAGATGCATGTGAAAGCTTTAACGCCTATGACCTTAACGCGTCTGGAATAACTAGCTGGAATACTGCCATATCTTTTTGACTATTAACGTAATACAGGACGCCCTGTTTCATCTCAAAATCATGAATCGGTAATTTTCGGTTCTTTGGAGGGTATTTGCCCCTTTCCACATACTCAGTAATCTCTTTCCACCTAGGCTCGTTCATCTGGAATTCTCTCATTTTATCTAATGGAATGGTTTCAATAATCTGGTTTACATTAATTGATGCGATATTTCCGCTCAAAGTATCCGGCACAACATGTGCTGGACCAGGCTTATTCAAAATCTGGAATGAGTGGGCCGAAAGTTCGTGAGACCAGCGTGACATTCGTGGACATTTAGTGAGCTTTTTAAAAATATGAGTTAACGCTCGATGGTCGGTGTATATTACGAAATGGCGCTGAAATAGGTATGGCTCGAAATACCTAACTGACTCTTCTACTGCCAGTGCCTCCCGATCCGTGACCGAATATCGAACTTCAGGTCCCTTGACCTTTCTACTGAAATAGGCCACCGGATGGGGGAAATTATCCGCATCTCGCGGAATTAAACATCCGCCAATAGCTATACCACTGGTGTCAGCATGCACCTCCCACTCTTTATCGAAATCAGGAATGGCCAGTACCGGTGTCGTAATTAGTTGGCTCTTCATTTTATGACATGGCCTCGTCATGTTCAGGTTTCCAAACGAACTTCCCATTCTTCTTTGTCAGATCGGTTAAGGGTGCTGAAATGCCAGCGAAACCTTCAATGTGACGACGAAAATATCCGGCCGCCCCCAAGAAACCTGCGCACGTCCTTTGCTGTTCTTGGAGTAGGCATGTCAGCAATTGCGCGGCAAGAGTCTGGGTCAGGTCGGATACCGTCTGGGCATATCTGGAACCCCAGAAATTTGAATTTCTGAGCTGCCAGGGTGCACTTTTGTACGTTCAGCTTGAACCCCGCCCGATCTAACAAAGTCAAAGTCTCAGTTAAGTCTTGTAGGTGTTCCTCAAACGTTCTGGAATATATCACATCATACAGGTACGCTAATGAATGCCTTCCCAAGACTGGGTTGAGTATGAAGTTAATGGCCCTCTGAAATGACGAAGGCGCTGTCTTTAACCCGAACGGCATCCTACGGAATTAATAAGTGTGCCTACGATCCGAGAACACCGTTTTGTGCCTATCCTGTTCCGCGACAGGAATCGCCCTATACGCCAATTTCGCGTCAAGACTTGAGAAATACTTTGCAGCACCAAATTGATCGATTATCTCCTGTATTCGGGGCAACGGATACACATCACCCTTAGTTATTTCGTTTACCTTCTGGTATTCAACACAGAAACGATAACTACCATCAGGTTTGCGAACTAACACAACAGGAGAGAGCCACGGTGACGTACTAGGCTCTATCACGCCTTGCCTCAACATTTTCTGCCACTCATTCTTGATGATATTCTTTGCCTGTTCCGGCAACCTCCATTGTCGAGTGTACACAGGAGGATGATCTCCAGTAGGAATAGTGTGTTCAATCCTATCCAGGAGACCAATCTGGTCATCATCAGTGGCAAACAGCCTAGAAAATCTACACAAGACCCCCCCCCCTTAAAGTTTCCTGTCTGCTTGAGAGACATGCTGTAAGTCAAGTGCCGCAATTAATTTGTCTACGTCATGATTCATGTTCTTACTACTCTCCTCGGTCATGGTCTGTGAATAGGTAACGCCCTCCGTTACCTATAATGCACTACAGTGTTCGATGATGGTAGGTTTCATGCTGGTAAATATCAGTTTCCTCTACCACAGTAGCCTCAGATACCCTGTCCCCGACTCTAAACCGAGAAGTCTTATCAGAGAGGTTGACGACCGGAATGATGGCACCTTTGTCACGCACTACAATAAGATGGTGGGGAATCAATAGCCTGTCACATCTACAAGCCACCTGAAGGGTGGTACCTGGTGGGATGTGACGCCCTACGGAAACTTGCAGGAATTTAACAGAATGTGGGGGGCAAATTTGTTTAGTCAGTGCATGCAAAACTCTCTGCCCGAAACGCATTGCGTAATAGTGGCTTTAGGCATTGTATGTACTAGCTCTATCTATAATTCGATCCATTAACGTAACATCACTTGTATGTATATACCTTACCTGAATAAACATATTTATTTATTTATTTATGACCTTCTATCGGGGTCTTGAAGAGACTTAAATAATAATTTGGTGAAATTTACGTTATATTTTTGCTTCCTCTTAACTGAAGTTACAACTGGAGGATGGCCGACCATTTTCACTGGGTAAAAACTTCTTTCCAAACGCTGTCTACCGTTCCGAGCACCTTTGCTTGCAGACAAAGAGTAATTAAAATGGGACAGGAAATCCATCCCCACGAGTACGTCTCTAGGATAATCAAGATCTCCAACTACAGTAAAAGTGTGAGGGTGATATTCCTCATGAATCTCAAAATTAATTGTACTATGACCCAAGATGTTAATTTTCTCTCCATTAACAGCTGTTATTGTTTATCCAAACGCTTAAGGCGTGCATCTTTTAGTTTCCTGAGGGCTGACTCTTTAATTAGCGTAGCTTGACTTCCGGTATCCACAAACGCAGTCAACCTCAACCCATCGACCTTCGCCTCAAAAGTCTGTCTACCGACTCAATCTGGGTCTACCGTACGCCGTACTTCTGTACAAGAGGCCTTACAATGGCCTCGACCATTGCAGTTCCAGCATAAATCTTTAAAATTTCCGCGTCTACCCGACGCTCGCTTTCTACTACACGCTAACACTATACGTTAGTTTAAACTATCTCAGGGTAAGCCACTTCAGTTTAAACTGTCCCAGGGTGGGCCACTTCAGTTTAAACTATCTCAGGGTAAGCCACTTCAGTTTAAACTGTCCCAGGGTGAGCCACTTCAGTTTAAACTGTCCCAGGGTGAGCCACTTCAGTTTAAACTGTCCCAGGGTGGGCCACTTCAGTTTAAACTGTCCCGGGGTGAGCCACTTCAGTTTAAACTGTCCCAAGGTGAGCCACTTCAGTTTAAACTGTCCCAAGGTGAGCCACTTCAGTTTAAACTGTCCCAGGGTGAGCCACTTCAGTTTAAACTGTCCAAGGGTGAGCCACTTCAGTTTAAACTGCCCCAGGGTGAGCCACTTCAGTTTAAACTGTCCCAGGGTGGGCCACTTCAGTTTAAACTGCCCCAGGGTGAGCCACTTCAGTTTAAACTGTCCCAGGGTGAGCCACTTCAGTTTAAACTGCCCCAGGGTGAGCCACTTCAGTTTAAACTGTCCCAGGGTGAGCCACTTCAGTTTAAACTGTCCCAGGGTGAGCCACTTCAGTTTAAACTGTCCCAGGGTGAGCCACTTCAGTTTAAACTGTCCCAGGGTGAGCCACCTCAGTTTAAACTGTCCCAGGGTGAGCCACTTCAGTTCATTATACCCTGGCTGGGCCTCCTCAGTTATATGCCCCAGGCTGGGCTTCTTCAGCTATATGCTCCAAGCTGGGACACTTCAGTTATATGCCCCAGGCTGGGCCTCTTCAGTTATATGCTCCAGGCTGGGCCTCTTCAGTTATATGCCCCACGCTGGGCCACTTCAGTTATATGCCCCAGGCTGGGCCTCTTCAGTTATATGCTCCAGGCTGGGCCTCTTCAGTTATATACTCCAGGCTGGGCCTCTTCAGTTATATGCTCCAGGCTGGGCCTCTTCAGTTATATGCCCCAGGCTGGGCCTCTTCAGTTATATGCTCCAGGCTGGGCCTCTTCAGTTATATACTCCAGGCTGGGCCTCTTCAGTTATATACTCCAGGCTGGGCCTCTTCAGTTATATGCTCCAGGATGGGCCTCTTCAGTTATATGCCCCTGGCTGGGCCTCTTCAGTTATATGACCCTGGCTGGGCCTCTTCCGTTATATGCTCCAGGCTGGGCTTCTTCAGTTATATGCCCCTGGCTGGGCCTCTTCAGTTATATGCCCCAGGCTGGGCCTCTTCCGTTATATGCTCCAGGTTGGGCTTCTTCAGTTATATGCCCCTGGCTGGGCCTCTTCAGTTATATGCCCCTGGCTGGGCCTCTTCCGTTATATGCTCCAGGCTGGGCTTCTTCAGTTATATGCCCCTGGCTGGACCTCTTCCGTTATATGCTCCAGGCTGGGCTTCTTCAGTTATATGCCCCAGGCTGGGCCTCTTCCGTTATATGCTCCAGGCTGGGCTTCTTCAGTTATATGCCCCTGGCTGGACCTCTTCCGTTATATGCTCCAGGATGGGCTTCTTCAGTTATATGCCCCTGGCTGGACCTCTTCAGGTACATGCCCCAGGCTGGGCCTCTTCAGTTATATGCCCCAGGCTGGGCCTCTTCAGTTATATGGCCCAGGCTGGGCCTCTTCAGTTACATGCCTCAGGCTGGGCCTCTTCCGTTATATGCTCCAGGATGGGCTTCTTCAGTTATATGCCCCAGGCTGGGCCTCTTCAGTTATATGGCCCAGGCTGGGCCTCTTCAGTTACATGCCTCAGGCTGGGCCTCTTCAGTTATATGCCCCAGGCTGGGCCTCTTCAGTTACATGCATCAGGCTGGGCCTCTTCAGTTATATGCCCCAGGCTGGGCCTCTTCAGTTATATGCTCCAGGCTGGGCCTCTTCAGTTATATGCTCCAGGCTGGGCCTCTTCACTTATATGCCCCTGGCTGGTCCACTTCAGTTATATGCCCCTGGCTGGGTGTTACAGATGGTGGGCTGTACTATGGGGGTTCTAGTATTAACTGAATGTAGGGGCAATAGTAAGCATTAAGAGTTATCAGTATGGGAGATCTAAAGGGCCCGGCCCCCAAATAAAACTATAAGCAGGGTTAAATACTTGGTTAAAAACAAGGTCACTCTAGAGGTTGATCATAGATCTCCTACACAGGAAGAATGGATACTCTTTTGACTAACTTACTTATTTATTAACCCCTTAACAACCCCCCATATACATTCACACTAATAACAATAATAATAATTACTTTACCACACTATCTTACGTTAAAAGCCTTGGTCCACGTAGGGAAGATACAAGGTTTACACTGTGAACAAGCTAGGGTAAAGTACTACAGGTTAAGAACTGAAGTTTGATGCAGCTTAGGTTAGGGAGACCACGTGGTTCCACTGGGACTGTCCTTTGAATAACTAGGATTATAAACACTAGGAACACCTAATTCATACAAAATATAATACTCTACACATTAGAGCACGCCTATGCCAGACAATGAGGATTGTACACAGTATACATAGCTTGAAACAAGACACAAAAATAAAGAAATGAGGAGGAAGGGTAGAAGGTTCCTTTCAACACAACGCCAGCTCAGAGAAGGAGGAGCATCTCAGTCTCCTTCCCCCCAGTTGGCTCGCTGCCGGCAGACTACTCAACTAATCGTACAGCAGACCTATACTAAGTTTACTCAGGTTAACTTCACAAATGATTAGAAAGTATTAGTAAACATAGTTGGTGCCTATTTTATTATTTAATTATCAAACCCAAGCTCAGTCTTTACATGCTCTGTGAGAAACAAGAATCGTCTTACGTCTGGCAGGGAAGATACAAACACATGCGCCTCGAAATGCGTCCCCCTACTGTAAGGTAGTTTATTTAGCTCAATTTGACCTCTGGTTTCCAATTGAGGAACCCAGGGTCGTAACACTGGGCCTCTTCAGTTATATGCCCCAGGCTGGGCCACTTCAGTTATATGCTCCAGGCTGGGCCTCTTCAGTTATATGCCCCTGGATGGGCCACTTCAGTTATATGCCCCTGGCTGGGCCGCTTCAGTTACATGCCCCTGGCTGGGCCTCTTCAGTTATATGCCCCAGGCTGGTTCTCTTCAGTTATATGCCCCTGGCTGGGCCTCTTCAGTTATATGTCTCAAGCTGGGCCACTTCAGATAGCTACGATGTCTGGGTTGGAGGAGACTACTTCACACTTGGAAGGGTTCAGGACGAGACCCAGGCTTACTTCTTGCTCCTTTATTTTCCTGATGTCTGCCAAGAGGTCGTCTACGGTGCCAGGTATAGTGCCATCATCCAAAAACCAGATGTTGAACTCGCTGGACAAGCTTTCGGTGATTTCTTTTAAGACTAAGCAGAAAAGAAGGGGAGCAAGAGGATCACCTTGCTGAACACCTTCACAGGATCTGATTTCATGTTCACCAAAGAGCAGTTTTGACTCACCACTGTAGCACGATAGTATGAACGGGTAGAGGGGCCGGAAATGGCGATGTACGGCACAAAGTACTGCATCTCTTCTGACCATGTTGAAGGCATTCTTAAAGTCCAGTTTGAGCAGGTCCTTTTCATCAGAAATGTTGGTAATGTATGCTCGTGCTGCATGGGCAGCCGCTTCACAGCCTTGGGGGATTCCAAATCCTAGCTGGATTAATTTCAGCAATTCAGCCGCTTGCTGGCTGACAACCCTCGTAGCAGCTTTGGCAATCAGGCGTCGGAGAGTGTTGCCAACAGCGATTAGCCTGATTCCATCGTCCTTCTTTTTGAGAGCACAGAGGGAGGCACCAAAAAAGAGAGGCCTGATGACCTCAGGTATATCACCAGCCAGGCACATGTTAACGAACCTTGTTAGTTCCATAAGAAGATCTTGTGCAGCATCACCAACCGCAGGATTTAACATTTGCTTGATGTGTTGAGGTTTTAACCCTGTAAAGCCTCCTGCTGACCCAGGTGGAAAACAAAGGGCTGCTTTGTAGACCTCAGATTATATATATATATATATATATATATATATATATATATATATATATATATATATATATATATATATATATATATATATTATATATATATATATATATATGCAAACAAGCCTGAATGGTCCCCAGGACTAGATACAACTGAAAACTCACACCCCAGAAGTGACTCGAAACCATACTCCAGGAGCAACGCAACTGGTATGTACAGGGACGCCTGTACTTATGTCCGGTCGTGATGGTCAAGTGGTTTAAGGCGTCCCTGTACATAACAGTTGCGTTGCTCCTGGGAGTATGGGTTCGAGTCACTTTGGGGTGTGAGTTTTCAGATATATATATATATATATATATATAATATATATATCATATATATATATTATATTAATATATATATATATATATAAAGGCATAATATAAAACTGTAATGTAATAAATAGATTAATAAAAAAAATGTACATAAAAACATATCCCCTTAATAGTTTTCAAATATTATTAAACCACAACCATATGCGATTAAGGGGTCATAATATTATATTTACAAAAATCACTTCTATTTGCACTTCTTGGCGAGGCAGTTTACAATGAAGATAACAGGGTCCTGTGTAGTCTCCTCTTGAATCTTGCGTTCCCATTAGTGCCTTCGGCGGGGAAAGTGCTTTGTAATCTTTCAATTGTGAAATGTGATGGGTCAACTTCTTTGATAATATCTTCGTCGAAGGAGAAATTTGTTGAATTGCCGTGACTTGTAGGATTTTTGCTGGGAATAGCCACAGTCGGTCGACATACTCGATGATCGGGTCACACGATGAAAAAAACACATTTTCACTTCCTGAGCACCCTAGGAAAGTTCATCAACATCTCCCTGAAATTGACATGCAGATGTCGACTTAGTCACGAGATGTACCAATACCATACGGGAGGGCAATTAGATCATACTTCTCCGAGTTCACTACTATTTTCTCTAGTTCATTTAAGCAAGTTTTTAACCAGAAATTGCGGTTGTGAAATGTGTCGAGGGCGAGGCCCTGTGTGCGCTAATAAAAGTAATTTTTTTATATAATATATAATTATGATCCCTTTTTTACCTTACCCATTTGCCTATCTTGCTCTGATAAAACTTTGGCGGCCTTTTTTGACAGTTTTGTTTCATCGACAGATTTTCATAGTCCTTATTTATAAAATATTGAAAAAACATAATGTTAGAGAAGTGTAGACATCATTGTATAGAATCCAGAGTGACTTTTGTCTCACTTGTGGAATATATTGCAGCATGTTTGTGCATAATGTTAGCCAACTGGGTTTAAATACTACCTTGCTATATTTGAATAATGAATTTTCTAAAGTAACTTTAAAATTAAATGATAAGTGTGTTATATCATATATCAGACATTAGCTACTAATGAAGCATCCTTGTGTGAGAATTTTTGCAGAGGCCTAGTTATTGGGTCGTATCAATGGTGCAAACGATTCTTCTGTGAGACACAACCACTTAAATGCATAATTATCATTTATATGAAATTAAATATTTATCTATCATAAAATAAGTACACTACAGACGTATATAGAGAATAAAGAATGGAAGGGGTTACTTGCTTCACACACAAAATGAGGGAATGGAATGGGGAAGGGGTCTCTGGAATATAAAACTCTGAGACGAGACAAGAGCCTTCACCATATAGTAGACTGGTGTTTGAAAACATGTACAACCCATAGGAACAAATACCTGTTCAAAGGGGGTCACTCTTGAGGCCCCTGATGAGTACTATGAGTTCAAGATGGTGAGAACATACACACTCACAGTTGAAGCGGAACCAAAAAGCCGAGGCTCAGCCCCCTGCAAGCACAAGTAGGTGACTACATCTAGGCGAGCACACGCACACCACAGGGGCATAAATAGGTGATAGATTAGTACAACTAGATGAACACACACACACTTAGGAAAAATACACACTAAATGCTAATAGCTCGATTCTGCTGGCACAAATAATAAATACACACTCACAAATAAATTAGAACAAATAGGTGAGCACACACACACACACATTTAAACAAGTTCTACTGATAGAATATACTGATAGTACTACACAAATACTTTCTATCTATTAGTGATACATGAAACACTGATGTCAAACACCGATAAACTCATATAATTGAGTAACCATTTACCTATATATCTTAGGCTGCTCTCAGAGACAAATAAGTATCTTATCTTGATAATACCACACAATTACTTCCATCTGTTGAGAGGTGGGGCCAAAGAGCCGAAACTCAACCCCCTGCCAGCACAACTAGGTGAGTACACACACACACATTTTAAACATGTTTGAACACACACACACACACACACACACACACACACACACACACACACACA
The DNA here is from genome assembly GCA_020271785.1 of Procambarus virginalis. Taxonomy (NCBI): domain Eukaryota; kingdom Metazoa; phylum Arthropoda; class Malacostraca; order Decapoda; family Cambaridae; genus Procambarus; species Procambarus virginalis. The sequence goes on along the minus strand of WNGS01069387.1, from coordinate 89,336 downwards.
CACACACACACACACACACACACACACACACACACACACACACACACACACACGCAGCTAAAAAAAATCATTAAATTGAAAAAAAATGTAGGACTTGTTTCAGTTTTGGGTAGTTCCTAGCCCTTAAACCACACAAAACATATATATACGATTTGAAATAACTAAAGTTTTTAAAACTTCCACAAATACTTTCAAATTTTTGGCCATAATCAACTAGGCAAATGCTACAACTTTGTCTAAATGATCACAACGTAACTTGAAAAACAAGAGAATAGTAAAAAAAAAGAAAATAGAAAATTGAAAACTTCAGATTTTCAAATCAGAACATAAATATAAACTATCACCGATGGTTCATTTGGTGTTATTATTTTCTCAGAATAGGATAGGATCTTCATTTTCATTAAATTAGAATATAGGTTTTATCTGTCGGAAATCTGACACACACATAATAACAACAGTTACCCATTACAGGAAAGAGAGTGGATATTTTGTAACGTCACCAACGTCACATGTATATATTCAACCCGTCCTCGCAAATTCGTATAGTCAATATTGACTTATTAAATACGTGCATAGGTGACATACAAAACATAATATTCCCTTGAAAAGCTTCATAGAAAACACCGACCTTACCTAACCTACTTAGAATGTTAAGATAAGCATCTTATTGCTTCGTAATTACAATTATTACTTAACCTATACCTATAATAGGTTAAGTAACAATTGTAATTACGAAGCTATAAATGCTTATCTTAAACATACTAAGTAGGTTAGGTAAGGTCGGTGTTTTCTATGAAGCTTTTCAAGGGAAACTATTATGTTTAGTATGTCACCTATGCACATATTTAATAAGTCAATATTGACAATACGAATTTGTGAGGACGAGTTGATATATTAACTGTCATTTCTTTTTAAACCTCAGTCTAGTATTTAAACTTAATAAAATAGTGCTCACTAGGACTGAATATAATCAGACAAAGCAAAATTATAGCTTGACACTATTCCTTGAGATATACATGGAACCAACAAATAATGTTGGAACCAAGCTCTGAGAAGGAAAGTCACGGAGTCACGCAGACACAGCAACTTGTAAACACAAGAGTCAGGAAGTAGCCCCCTGACAAATTTTACAACACATAACAATTCTTTCTACGAGCTTTGATACGAATCCTCTACGATCCGTCCAACCGAAGATCTCATTAGCAAAGAGAAGAGATAAGTATCTGACTGCCTAGTATTCTTATGTGGGCGATCACTTGTAGTTGGGAATAGGTAGCCGGTTATTAGCATACGAAAAACACAAGTACAGTGAGTAGCGTTTTACTCAGCTCTTTACAACATACACAAATATTCATGTCACACCTGTACTTTATATGTTAATGTGCTTTTACTAATGTTAAACATTCGGCAGGTAAGCTAGTGATGTGAAGTTACTGAAAGGCTGCAGCTGGCCCCTCAACATAACAGTACTACTCTGCTGTAGACAAAGACGCCAGCTTCCCCAAGTGGCCATTTTACGCACCCTAGAGCACATGTAGCCACACCCTTAGCAGAATTTTGGAGAAACCCAGCCTAATTAGGCCACTCCAACAGTATCGGCTAAGGAAACTTGTTTTACAATAGATAATTATTGAAACAATAGAAAGAGTAGAGTAGTAGATTTAAGAATAATAGTAGATTAGGCCACCATATGTGGTATTATTTATATTAATAGTAAGGTAAACAATTTGCAGTTTGTGCAGTATCCAATTCAAGGTGGTATAAGCTACAAATTGTCCGCCCCAATGTGTGAGTTAAGATTCTAGCAGGCTGAATCAATTTATACAGTCCACTCAGAACCAATAATATTAAAGTCAACTAAAAATAAAATATAAGTAAAAATTTGAATATTCATAGAATAAAAAGAAATAATTGCCTGCAAGGATTTTTCACATAAGTTTGGTCCTTTGAACCAAGATACAAGATCCTGATTAGGATCAACACACAACCAATAGTGCAATATTTACATATACAGAAATTATAGCAGGAAGATACAGCTATACAATTTTCTTGCCTAACTTTTTCAATCTCTGTTAATAGTGAACATAACTTACAGCAAGCACTATAATATTGTTCCAAGGACAGAACCAAAATACAATTGTGCTTTTTTATAAAAATGGTTAATAAAAGGCAAATTTAACCAATAAATGTATATATAATTTAAGTGTTACATTAACATTACATAATATTGCACCAATACATTACTGCATATATTACCATATTTACAGCCAAGCCTTATACAAAGGTAGGGCATTATTAGACTGGTGTTGTACAGCAACCTAGTCTAACTTTATTGTACTAACCTAGTGTAAGGGTAGGATTTTACACTTGTCTAGAGTTAAACCTATATTACTACAGCCTAGCAAGTATATATATTTTATGAAGCACCATGACAACACGAGTTGTGTTGTACATAGTATTACCATAAACATATAGTTAACTATAATCATTGCACCTTTGAGTGATTTGTTAGTGTCTACACCAACCTAGGGTGATTTTGAGGAGCTAACCTAATAGTACATCCATAGATACTGGATTTCACTCATATCATTAGTGTGTGTATGATTATATATATAGTGTGTATTTTAATTAAATGATAAGCAGCTCTAGTTCAAGCTCTAGTAGCTCAAGCTCTAGAAACAGTCCAAATCCAAGTCCAACAAGACCTGGCCCTAGTACAAGTGCAGCACGGCTAGCAAATACAGCCCATCATGACTACTGCAAAAAATATAAGAGCGACCCCTCACAGTTATGAAAGGCCATTTAACCAGACAGATTAAGAAGTGCGAGGATCTGAGTACAGAAACTCCAGTTCATCTAGTCGAACTGGAGGGCTATCATAAGGTTCCAGAGAAAAAATTGAACAAGTAAGAAGCTAAATGGAAAAATATGTGGCTGTTCTTACTGACACTGCAATAGACGAAGTAATGCTAGTGGCTGTCGTACAAGAACAGGCAGATTATGACGATGCCATTCAAACAAAGTTACAACAATTTGTCATGGTAATAACCAAACACAAGGCCACAACAAACGTTGCAAAAACAGCTTCCCAAAACCCAACACAACCAGAAGTCAAACTACCATCACTTAGTCTACCAACTTTCTCTGGAATAGAGGACGAAAATTGGGATAACTTCTGGAACAAATTTATCGATTCGGTAAATGCTAATGCCAATATTGCTAAGACAACTAAATTTACATGTTTGCTAAGTGTCTTAAAGGATGAAGCATTAGAAGTGGTCTGTAATTTAGCATTGTCAAATGATAACTATGATAGCGCAGTACAGCTCCTTAAAGAAAATTATGCTAAGCCAGAACAAGCTATCAGACTTTGAACACAAAAATTGTTGGACATACCATCTGCAGATGGATCCGTTGACTCACTCCAAGTCTTTAGATCAGAGCGTGAGTCCTTGCTCAACGCACTTAGCACTAAAGTAAACCTAGATGAATCGGACTGTATAATCCAAGTCCTTATGAGACGCAAATTACCCAGTGAAATACTAGATAAGTTGTTTGTCTTACATAACAAATCTTCTGACAGTAAAGGAGATTACAGAAGGTTTACACTCAGTGATAGAAAGACAAAGAGACAGCACAGATTGTAAATCAACACCTAAACCTTCATTAAACACTCATAGTAAACAACAGAGTACAAACAGTACTCCAAATAAATCTAAAACAACTACCACCATCCCAAGGTGGAAACAAGGCAGTGTGAGCACATACACAGTGGGTCCCTCCAAACCTACAGTTAATGTGTCACCCAAAACGGTGACTCCCGAAGGTGCTGTTAATGTCTGGAGGTCATGTCTGTTCTGTGAAGAAGAACATTCCAGGAACAACTGCAAAACTTACCTGATCGTGTTACACGTGTAAAACGACTCGACGAGTTATGTAAATGCACCAGGTGTCTACGGTCACATAACACCGACACCTGTGCGACTCAAATACACACCTGCAATAGGTGCAATAAGGGTCAACACCATACAGCACTGTGTGGGTACTCAAAGACAAAGTCTCCGAAACCTCAATTGGAGGAAGGAACTTCCACGTCAGTACAGATCTGTAAAGCCCTACCAGACAAAAGTGTACTATCAACAAAGTCTGATCATAAATCAGCTTTACCCACTGCCCAATTAACCCTTAAAAACTGAAAGTCCCAGATCACCATACGTGGATTATTTAACCAAGGATCCCAAATGACTTTTATCTCAAAGGAGTTGGTAGATGCTTTGAAACTCAAGCCTGTACGAGAGACACGAATAGACATAGCAGGATTCCTGACTATCTCAGGAGCACGAGTCTTCAAGGTAGTACAAACTAATGTACGTTCAGGCAGTTATGTCTGAACGATACAGGCTTGTAGTAGATAAATTCCCATCAGACCTGTATGTGTATGGTCTTGGAACAACAGCCAAATTCCTGGAAGAAAAGAGAATTCAATTGGCTGACAAAATCACATCAGACAACCCCTCCAATATTGGTATCCTTATAGGTTCAGATGTCTACCATAAGTTAATCAAAGGAAAGGATGAAAAACTGGGAATGAACCTGTTACCATCTGCAGGTGGTTACTTGCTAACAGGCCCAGTATTATGGCTGAAGCAACTTATACCTGTAGACCACCAACATGCCAACCCAGTGATGGTTGCATGACTAGGAAAACAGTCTCCACTACATTTCAGAGATATGTCCTAGGATGAGCTTGATCCCCCTGTACATAAATTATGGGACCTGGCAACTCTCGGCATTGTCCCTAAACAACCTAGTCCGGATGATGACTATACTTACAAACAATACCTGGACTCAACTGTCTACAGAGATAATCAATACTGGGTCAGGTTACCATGGAAGCTGAATCACCCTCGGCTACCCGTCAACCATTTCATGGCACAAACCTAATTAAGGTCACAGATGTTGCACTTACAAAGACATCCTGAGAACTTGAAATTGTACCAAGAAATAATCAAGCAGCAACTCGACAATAAATTTATCGAGGTTGTAGCAAATGATGACCCAAAGGAAGGTCACTACGTGCCACACCATCCAGTACTAAAAAATTCAGCTACTACCCAATAAGGATAGTATTTAACTGCAGTGCTAAGACCAAGCAGAATAGTGTATCACTGAATGACTGCCTTCAAACTAGTCCTAGCCTGACACAAAGGCTATATGACGTGCTGTTAAAGTTCTGCATCGGGACTTACACATACACGGCAGACATCAGCAAAGCCTTCCTTAGGTTAGGTCTCCAAGGAGAAGACCGTAACTGCACAAAGTTTCTATGGATCAAGTATCCTAACGATCCAAACAGTGAATTAATCACTTACAGCTTTGCGTCTGTTTTGTTTGGTGCCACTTCTCCGTTTCTGCTTCAAGCTACCTTAGACACGCACGTGAAGAAGTCTAATAGTCCAAATAAAACATAAATTAGCAACAACCTGTATGTGAACCATTTCCAAGGAACAACCAGCAGTAAGAGTAAACTGCTGAACATATATGACGAGGCCAATCGAGAATTATTGGGAGCAAATATGCCTCTCCAGTCATGGGTCTCCAACAATGCCAAATTAAATCAACAGATCGAAAAGGAACTTCCCGACTACAAAGTACCCCAAAAGACAAAAGTACTAGGTGTCGAATGGGATATAACAGCAGATCAGTTGACAATCAAATCAGTAGAGCCAGATACCACAAACCTAACAATGAGAAAATTACACTCACAAGTCAGCAAACCCTTCGACCCATTGGGACTATTAAGTCCAATCTTAATAAAAGAGAAGTTGATAACGCAGGAATGTTGGCAACAAAGATGGGCTGGGATGATCTTCTAACACCTACCGTACAAGAAAAGTGGCAGGGGCTAGTGAAAGATTTAGACTCCCCCGGAATTAAGTATTTTCTCCCGGGAAGTCTTCCCCCCGGGAGAAGACTCCCCCCAGATATAAGTATCCTAGAGTCTGTCAAGTTCCTTCGGAACAAAATAAAGGAAAAGGAACCAATTAAGATACATGTATTCGGTGATGCCTCAGGAAAGGCTTATGGCACAGCAGCTTACTTGGGCTCAAATGGGCAAGCCAATTTGCTCACTTCAAAGGCCAGAGTGGCACCATTAAAGAAACGATCATTGCCACAACTGGAGTTAACAGCCTTACTGCTAGGAGTAAGATTGGCTCATTATCTGATCAAGGCCTTAAGCAACATCCACTTTGAAGAAACAGTGGTATGGTTAGATAATGAGGCAGTGCTACAGTGGGTGAAAAACAATAACAGTAAAAATCCTTACGTGAGTAACAGCGTTAAGGAAATACAAGAGTTGTCAGCAGGCTTCAAACTGAGATATGTACCCACCAAAGAGAATCCAGCTGACTATCTCTCCCAAGGCCTGACTTTACGGCAATTAACAAAGGCAGAGATGTGGTTTAATGGACCTCAGTGGCTAGTCAGTGACCAGTGGCCTGAACAAAAGCCACAAGTCATTGTGACCAATGTCACTGTTAGCACTGAGAATCCAGAACCACCTCGGACTTTGGTAATTGATCCTAATCGGTACTCTGAACTGAATAAACTAATAGGTGTCACCTAAATGTTTGATTTCTAAAGAAAATAGGAATCAAGCATGAATTCCCTAGTGCCCTAAGGTACTGGGTCAACAGAGCCCAAACAGATACATACGGGATAGAATTTGACAATGTCCCTAAGAAGCTTCAAAATGATCTGGGTCTCTGGATAGACACCAACAATTATAACAAAATAAGATGTGAAGGACGCTTACAGCATGCGGACATAGATCTAGAAGCAAAAAAATCAATATTACTTCCTCATCACCACATAGTCAGCAAGCTGATTGTGTTATACATACACAAATACAACACTCTGCATTAGATACTCTCACAGACTTAAGGCAACAGTACTGGCTACCCCAAGGTAGGCAGACTGTAAAATCCATAATTAAATCCTGTGTTATTTGCCAGAGATACGATGCCATAGCGTTTCCATATCCGGGACCTCCTCCACTCCCAAAGGAATGAGTTGTACATATTCGTCCCTTTGAAACTACAGGAGTAGATTTCACAGAAGCACTAACACTGACAGGCACCAAGGACAAAATTCCAGTGAAGGCATATATCTGCCTTTTCACTTGTGCCACAACAAGGAAAGTACATCTAGAAGTGACTCCCAATATGAATGCCGAGGCATTCTTACAGGTTTTCCACAGGTTTGTCTCACGTAGATCGTGTCCTAAGTTTATGATTTCAGACAATGGGTCCAACTTAGGGGCAGGAGAAGCATGTCTCAGGAAAATCTGGAAGCACCAAAGGTGTGCATGGCCCTAAATCAACGGTAGTACCACTGGAAATTCAAACTCCCAGAGCACCATGGCATGGAGGCTTCTATGAACTCATGATTGGTACAATGAAACGTTCTCTACGGAAAACCCTACACCGCCAAAAGATTGACCTGCAGGAGCTCCACACCGTTGCCATAGAGATAGAAGCTCGAGTTAATAACCGACCACTTACCTACCTCTCTGATGATGTTTTGCAGCGTGAACCATTAAGTCCAGCTCATCTGATGTATGGGAGACCTCTCAGCACCCTTGTGTCCCTTACGGACGAGGAACCAGAGGATCCTTCATGTGTCCGAGAAAGTGATTTGGTTCAACGTTTCAAACATTTATCAGGGGTAATAATTTAAGTCGGAGGAATGACATATGGACTCGAAAATGCCTTACTACTCTGAGGGAGTATCATTATGGGGCAAACAACCCCTACAACAGAATTAACTTGAACCTTGTGACAGTTCTGGTGAACAGCGATTTGCCTATAGGCAAAATAGTATCTGTTCATCCAGACAGTCAGGGCATCTTGAGAATAATGAAAGTTATATGCAGAGGCAACACTACTCTCAAAACACTAGAGAAATTAACTCTTTTAGAACTGGCAGGAAAAGAAGACGTCAACGACTTCCAGCACCCAAAGTGCCAGTAAGGGACGTCTGTCCCGAGCGGACTGCTGCACGACAGGGCAAGCTCAAATTAAAAAACCTCTATAATTCTGAGAGGGAGGAATAAAGTGATCGCAGTCCTTACCGGGACTTCGGCCCATATCCGCTCCCGGAAATTATGTCAGAAATCCGACACACATAATAACAACAGTTACCCATTAAAGGAAAAAAGTGTGACTTTTTTTCTTTGATTTTATCAAAAGAATTAATTCCTATTAATTACGTTAATCGTAACTATCTCGCAAGAAAGGCAGACCTCAAACAGAAAAGAGCTGCCAGTGGCAGGTATTTAATCTTAAAGCCTAAGATCATAGGACAGCGGGAGCAAACGCCAGGAGCCACNCATGATACTGTACAGTTTCTAAGTACTGATTGTATGCACAGACATCATCAGGACTTGGTTGATCAGGAATTATTCCTATAGCATCAAGTTCCCACAATTGATGTACAGATTCCAATCCATCATCAATCATGTGGGGGATTTTAAGGGGTGATTGATCTTTGCCTAGTCAGGCCATGATTACAGTTTCTGTATGATGTGATTTTCAGGAGTTGAAGGTTCAAGATCTAGTATAGGTCCTGTCAACAATATGCCTCCTGCTGATTTGAGTATTTTCATACCCATACATTCTTCTGACAGAATGAATTGATGATAATAGTCAGCTCCAATCAGGATTCCGATATCTCCTATGTAATCCGAATCGAGCCGAGGATCTGCTAATTGAATTCCTTTTTCTTTTAGGAATTTAATAGTGGCTGCCAGACCAGTCACTTCCATTTCAGTAGGGATTTTATCAACTACTATGGCTTCGACTGTCCTTTGGGATGTACCCAGGCAGACCATGAGTTGTACTACCGGAAAGGTTCTATGACCTGAACTGGTAAAAAACCCTGATATGGATGTAGATACTTGCTTTGAAGATTTAAGTTGTAAATCTTCTGCCATCTTTTTACTGATGAAGGTTTTCTGTGAACCCTGATCAAAAAAGCCTCTAGTTTGAATACAAACTCCTTCATTACACAGTTTAGCTGTGCAGTAGGCAATATGGCAGTTGTAACAATTTCTGTATCTGAGGCATTGACATTACTCATTACTGTACAGAATTGTACGGCTGTTGTGGTATCATCTTTTGGCTTTGCCTGGGATGAAGATTGATTATTGGAAGCAAGTGATCTGGATTGAGTGTTGATATCACCACAGAGTGCTGTGTGATGTACACTTTTATTACAATATTGGCAGTTCTGCAATTGAGTGTTACACTCACTTGTATCGTGCTTCCGTAGACAACGGATGCACCTGTTCAGAGATTTCAGTCGATTGATTCGACTGGCACGGCCTTCATAAACTGTGCATTGATAAATGCTATGTGCTTCTTGACAGAATAAGCATCTTGGGGCACTTGCTGCTCCTTTTGTCTTATCTGTCTTGGGAGCTTGATTTCCTACAGTTCTGTTAACTGTGGGGGATATAGCATAAGAGCCAACATTACTCTTTTTCCACTTTGCAGAAGAGGAGTTTTGTTGCCTTGATTTTGGACTGCCAGTTTGGACATTTTTGTTTTTGTCCGTGGATTCACTTTTAGTGATTTTTTCTTGAGATCTAAGTTTTCCTCGGCTTCGTAATCTTTGTACGTAAGCTCGAAGTCCATCAAAGATTTGGCTTTGTGATAAGATGTTGTTACAAGTATGTAACACCTGTAGGTAAGTAATTACATGCAAGTAGGTCATACAAGCATGTAACACTTGTACTCCTCCAAGGATTTCCTTAAAGGATGAATTGTATCTGTAATAATGTGTATCTACATTATTCATGATGTGATGAAGCATTTTGCTTTTTCTTTTCTCGGCTTTGCCTTTTCTATTAAGTAAGTCTCTTTGAGACGCTTGATTGCCTTCAGATTTTCTGAGGCTGCTTTCACTCCAGTGAAAGCATGAGATTAGGTGATCAAGACTATATTCTTGGATTAAGATAGTTATCTTAGATGGATGATAATATTTGTATTGACATTGTCAATGGGCTGTTAGCCTTTCAGATTGTAGATTAGTGATGAGGGGCTGTTTAGCCATTCAGATTGTGGATTAGTGATGAGGGGCTGTTTAGCCATTCAGATTGTGATGTGAGATTAAGATTGGTCTTAATCCCCAATGGTAGACTATTGTAGCCAAGTGATGATGACATTTGTCTATCACCTGATTTAAATGGTCTGTAGGCTGTAGATTCTAGTGATTTTTTAGACACTTTGTGTCCTTTTCTTTTTCAGTTTCAGTAGCTGGTGGAATACTGTCAGCCATTTTGACCTTTTCCGAGTTTCGGAGATTCCGAGATATTTTCTCTTTTTTCTGATAAATATTGTGATGTTAATGAGTTTTGATAAATGAGCTTTCCTGTCTACTTAGGTAATGATTCCAAAGATCGTCCTTCATTTCCTCCCTGGAATCTGGTTGTAGCAGGTGTTCAATTATCAAAAGTACTGTGATAATTTGATTTGTGACCCGAATGCACCAAGTTGGTAAATCCTGTAATAATTTTTTAAAAATAGTAAATGTCACTATTTTTGCAAAGTTATTACAAGATCTGTTACCCTAATAGATGCTTGATAAAATACCGTAGAATGCCTACTGGTTTTACCTGTAATAGGGTTTGATATAGTTGATTATGGATAATTTGTAATGAAATACTCATACAGTGATAAAATTTCTTTTTTAAAGAATATTATGTAATGAGCAGCACTGAAAATCAGTTGATTAGAGATAATGTTAGATAATACACTTAAATATGTATGTATATTACCACTAGTGAGGTAGATAATAGTATATATGATTAATATGCAGTTGTCTTTGACACTGATAGATTAAGTACTGTGGTTTCTTAACACAGCACAATATTAATATGCTATGACTGCTTACTAGTTAATGGATATGGTGGCTTAAGCCACTGCAAACAATTTGTTTACTTAGATATATAGCTATGATAAATATTGGCTGATAGCTAGGTTAGGCTAGAATATGTAAAAATTATTCCAATGCAAAATCAAGAAGTTTCTTATGTATTTGCTGGAATAATATAGTCTAGTTTATAGACTATCTAGGTTTAAAGGACCAATAATTATCTAGTTTCTAGACTATCTAGGTACGAAGGACCAAAAATGTGGGAAAAACCTGCTGTGATTGATATAAGAGGAGACTACCAGAGACTTGTACTGAACTAAATTAAAAAATTACTGTATGCAAATTAATTCAACTAAAATCTCTAGCTAGGGTCGTAAATCCTAGCTCCTCTTTTCCTAATGACAGATAATGGGCTGTAAGGGGCAGGTGGGGTGAGTGAACTAGTTGATAGGTTGATTGCAGTTCCACGTCCACCTGCCAACAGGTATCTCACATCAGCTTGTATTTTATACAAGGATTAGATTTATAAATTCAGTTGTATAACTGAACACTGGCTCTGTTTAAATCTGAGATTTAAACATACACAGTCTAGCCTAGCACCTTAGCAATTAACAGCCAATACACTTATACTTTAAACAACTTAAATTGTAAATTGCAAAGTATGATAAATGACCTTAATGTATGGTCTGAGTACTGTTACTGAGTACTAAAAATATATTTAATTAAATGAACTTATATGATTACATAAAAAATAACTAAGCAAGCAATTGTTAACTTAATTTATATATTCAAGTATTTGCAATGTATATGATCAATGTATATGATTAAATACAGTCAGCTTGTTGAATCTCTTCCTACACTCTGGACACTCATGTGTATTAGTTTACTTATTGTGACAATCTTCTCTGACACTGGACACTCATGAGGTTCAGAGCTTGGATAAGATTCTGCTGTACCACAATATTAATAATAAACTCACAGAAATATGAGGCGTTGCCTCGCCTTTTTACCGACTATCAGTCTTATAGAATATTAATGTTATACTAGCTTTAATTGGCCAACTAATACGCTACAGTAATAACATTCAATAAACTTAGCTGAAGCCGGGTGCCTGTCTGACAAGTGTGCCAGACTGAAGAACTCTCTTGGCGAGTTTAGGCACGATATTTTAGATTACAGCGTTGCTGTTGACGTACGAGTAGCGTTGCTACGGATATAGGACTGCGTTGCAGAAGATAACAATGAAGATTAGGGATGAGATTAGGGATGAAGGTGGAGACCGCGTCACTAAATGCTCCACTCTACACTTATAGATATAAATGTTCTAGGATTTTCCTTGTTGATATATTGTCCAGGTACTCCCCCAGTTCTAGAGAGTGTTCACTGGTGATAATGATATTAGATAAGGTGTCCTTGAGCTGAAAATGTTCGCTAAGGGACCGTCACGTGTACACTGTAGTGTAAACATACGTGTTCTGCCTCGGGCAGTGGTGGGCGCTTCTCTCCCGAGATGCCTCCCCCATCCCCCTTGAAAAAGGGGGTTACTTACAATGAATATCGATTGATTATTTTTACAGTCTAGACTTATGATTGAGATAAGATGTGATTATAATAAAATATGATATAGGATTTAAAGATTATAAGTAGTACTTGATAATACCACTGACTCTTAATAAGGATTCGATTTTATCTCTACCGGATACTACGTCATGTTCCAATAAATTTTTAATTAACAAATCCTTCTAGAAGCTTCTGGATCCTTGAGAGATCATGCACAAAGTCACGTAGGCATCTATAGGGCCCTATGGCGTACGTGATCATAGTGGCATCATCTAGGATCAAGCTATATTGTGAATCTATTGTGATTCTGATATGATTCTGATATGATATAGATTTGATATAGATATGATATAGATATGATTTGATATGATATTGATATGATATAGAAATAATACATTTCTTAGATGATTATTAGATATGGTGGGTAAAAATTTCCCACAACTCTCCCAACATATTCATCATGACTAATACTCTCCCAACATAGTCATCATGACTATTACTCTCCCAACATCGTCATCATGACTATTACTCTCCCAACATAGTCATCATGACTAATACTCTCCCAACATAGTCATCATGACTAATACACTGCCAACATCGTCATCATGACTAATACACTCCCAACATAGTCATCATGACTAATACACTCCCAACATAGTCATCATGACTAATACACTCCCAACATAGTCATCATGACTAATACTCTCCCAACATCGTCATCATGACTAATACTCTCCCAACATCGTCATCATGACTAATACTCTCCCAACATCGTCATCATGACTAATACTCTCCCAACATCGTCATCATGACTAATACACTCCCAACATAGTCATCATGACTAATACACTCCCAACATAGTCATCATGACTAATACTCTCCCATTAACGTCATCAGTACTTATAGACCCCCAACAAATACACAATTCACTCAAATACATTTACAAAACAGTTATAATTAATTCTGATTTGCATAATTAATACACATCTTGTATAATTAATACATAACTTGTTATTTAGTTACACAACTTTCACAATTACAATCAATACATAACAGGCAAAAATGCGCAATTCACTCATATAGAATTACAAAACATTCTTAAATAATACACAACTTGCACCATTAATGGTGCAAGTTGTGTATTAATTGTTCCTAATTGTTAATTGTTTCTGTGTGAATTTTGTATTTGCGCAAATTGTGTATTATTTGATCAAGTAGTATTTTTATTATGAATGTTTTGTAAATGCATTTGTGCTAATCATGTATTTGTGTTAGAAATATATTGAGTGTATTTGCGCAAGATGTGTAATAATTATGCAAGATATGTATTAGTTGTGCATGTTTCGTAATTGTATTTGTGCTAATTGTGTATTTGTGCTAGTTGTGTGTTTTGGATTTATGCAGGTTGCAGTTTACATAATAGTGTATTTTGCTAATAGTATATTTATGTAAGTTGTGTTTTAATTGCTGAAGCGAAACTGGTGCAATTGAATTTTGTGTAAATTGTGTATTTGTTTAAGTTCTGTATTTGTTATCTGGACAATAGGCTTTCCTGAGCATGTACGAACCTAGTTGTACTCACCTAGTTGTGCTTGCAGGGGTTGAGCTCTGGCTCTTTGGTCCCGCCTCTCACCCGTCAATTGATAAGGGTTCTGAGCCTATTTTGCTCTATCATATCTACATTTGAAATAGTGTATGGAGTCAGCCTCCACCACTTCACTTCCTAGTGCATTCCATTTGCTAACTACTCTGACACTGAAAAAGTTCTTTCTAACGTCTCTGTGACTCATTTGGGAACTCAACTTCCACCTGTGTCCCCCTGTGCATATACCACCCGTGATAAATAATCCATCCATGTCTACCCTGTCAATTCCCCCTGAGAATCTTGTATGTGGTGATCATGTGTCCCCAAGCTCTTCTGCCTTCCAGCGACGTGAGGTGCAGTTCCTTCAGCCTTTCCTCGTAACTCTTGCCTCTTAGTTCTGGGACTATCCTTGTGGCATACCTCTGAACTTTTTCCAGCTTCGTTTTGGGCTTTACTAGGTACGGGCTCCGTGCTCCGGCTAAATACTCTTGGATTGGCCTTACGTAGGTGGTACATATGGTTCTGAAAGACCTTCAAAAACACAAGTTTCTGAAGGCAGATCTGATGTTAGCCATCCTCGCATACGCCACCGATGTTATTCTTTTGATGTGGCCTTCAGGGGACAGGTTTGGTGTGATATCAACCCCTAGGTCTTTCTCTGTTCGTTTCGTGAAGGACTTCATTTCCCATTTTGTATCCAGTGTCTGGTCTCCTATTTCTTTCTCCCTAGTTTCATTACCATACATTTACTTAAGTTAAACTTTAGTAGCCATTTGTTGGACCATTCATTCAGTTTGTTTAGGTCATCTTGTAGCCTCATACTATCTTCCTCCGTTTTAATCCTCCCCCTAATTTTTGCATCGTCCACAGACATTGAGAGGAACTAGTTTTTTCCCTCTGGGAGATCATTTATTTATATCAGAAAAAGCATAGGTTCAAGAACTGATCCCTGAGGGACTCCACTGGTGACATCTCGCCACACCGAGACCTCACCCCTCACAGTGACTTGCTGTCTTCTGTTGCTTAGGTACTCCCTTATCCAATGGAGTACCTTCCCTTTCACTCCTGCCTGCACCTCCATTTTATGCACCAGTCTCTTATGTGATACTGTGTCAAAGGGTTTCTGACAATCCTAAAATATGAAGTCTTCCCAGCCCTCTCTTTCTTGCCTGATTTTTGTTGCCTGGTCATAGAATTCAATCATTCCTGTGATGCATGATCTGCCATCCCTGAACTTTGCTGATGTTTTGATACAACGTTCTTCCGCTCCAGATGCTCCACTAGTTTTTTCGCACAATCAAGATTGAGGCAAAATTTCTAAAGGTTGTTCTCCATCACTTTGCATGGTATGCAAGTTAGTGACACTGGCCTGTAGTTCAGTGCTTCCTGTCTATCACCCTTCTTGTATATCTGGACTACATTAGCCGTCTTCAAAGTTTCTGGCAGATCAACTGTCACCAGCGATTTTTTATACACATTGGCTATTGGCTGACACAGTTTCAGCTCCTTCCTTCAGTATCCATGGTGAGATTCCACCCGGGCCTATAGTCTTTGTGTTACGAACCCGATTCCATCGTCGGAGCATGGAGCTGCGACGTCAATGCCGTCTGTGATTCCGCTCCCGAAACCCCCACAAAACGGACGACGCCATCTAGTGGTGGCAGGATGTTACCTGCAAGAGGCGCTAGATTCCTGTCCTGGTCAGCTCGAGACGAAACTGGTGTTGCCTCTGGTGAGGTGGCGCCTAGAAAATCAGCGCCATCTATTGTAGGAGGAGTTGTATGTTTTTGTCACGGTCCGTAACTGGTGTTTCCTAGTGTCCCATGTATTGGCCAGTGTACTGATGACGTGTCTGTATCCACAGAGGCGACGTAGGGCTGCTGTGGTACGAGGACAGTCAGCCTATATTTCTCTACTACATTTTGCTTTACGTGAGCAGTAAGGTGCTACGGAGGAGTGTAGTTAGCTAGTTGCAAGAAACTCCTACCAGGAGTTCGCTCCCCTTGTATTTGTTAGTGAAGAAGCCCTGCAGCGTGAGGCTGATGTTCTCTGCCAGCACCAGGCTGGAGAGTGATTGCGGGCGTTCACAAGGAGCACCTAGTGAGACTGTGTATAGGCTGGACCATGGCTAGGGTAGACTCGTTGGTGTTTCCCAGTACTGGTTGAGGACGGTATTGTGTGTTGAGGAAACACGGAAGTTGACAAGACTGTATCGCATGAGCATCGAGGAGCGGATAGTGACCTATGAGAGCGACACTTGTGTATATATCAGTGTAGTAATACTTCCTTTATGATTATATTTAAGGTGGTGGGAAAGTGATTATATGTGAATATATTGATAATTGATGAAGTGTCGTATTCAATGCAACTGCCCCATTGTGTTTTACTTGCATTACCGAGCTCACTCCTTGAAAGCCACTACTAACTTGGGGTAGGATACCAGAACTTTGGTTCCTCTAGCATAGAACCCGGTTGCTACCCATTGTGTCCGTAACACTTTATCACTTCCAACTCTAGGAGATGCTTCCTCACCTCCCCACTGACAATTACAAACTCATCTAGTGGTGTTTGGTTAGATCTTCCCTCTTCTATCTCTGGAACTTGCCAAAGTTCTACTGGGAAGACCTCATGAAATATCTTACTGAGTTCCTTGCACACCTCCTTGTCGTTTATAGTGAATTCGTCTGCTCCTATTCTCAGTTTCATTACCTGTTCCTTCACTGATGTTATTCTCCTGATTTGGCTGTGAAGCAATTTAGGTTGAGTCTTTGCCTTGCTTGCTATGTCATTGTCATATTGTCTTTCTACCTCTCTTCTCACCTTGATGTATTCATTCCTGGTGCTATAGTATCTTTCTCGGCTCACTGGTGTCCAATTATTTCTGTAGATTCTCCACGCCCGTTTACTTATTTGCTTTGCTAGCTTAAATCTCCGGTTAAAAGATGGGTGTTAAAATGTACTTGTTTCTGTGACGTACAATTTTTGTGAAAGCGAGGTTTATGAAATTATGTTATTTTTTGTGAAAGCGCATTTTTATTTTTACAAGTATATGTGCAATTTGTTATATCTGTACAAATACCATGCTTTGTGTAAATGTCATATATTGAGTGTAAATGCGATATCGTGCATATTGTAAAATTGTGTGTCATTTTGTGAATGGTGATAAATTATTATATTTTAGAGTGCTTTTATGCACTCCATAACACCAGGCAGAATTTGGCTCCAAAATGTTGCTCAGGAATCAGAATTGTGATATTTGGGATATTTTGGAAACTACAGGGGTATTTGAGAAAAATATGACCTATCGCCGTTTTTCAGTAATTGGCATATTTTCGGTATAAAAACTCGTCATATCAAACTGCAAATATGTGCAGAGAGCCAGAATTTGGCTCCAAAATATTGATCAGGAGTCAGACTTAGGATATTTGGGATAATTTGAAAACTGCAATGGTATTTAGGCAAAATGTTACCCATCGCCGTTTTCAGTAAACGGCATATTTTCGGTAAAAATAGTCTTAATTTTAAACTGCAAATATGTGTACAGAGCCTGAATTTGGATCCAAAATATGCCTCAGGAGTCAGATTTGGATATTTAGGGGTATTTGAAAAGTGCAGGGGGGGTTTGAGTAAAATGACGTTTTCAGTAATTGGCATATTTTCAGTATAAAAAGTCGTAATTTCATACTGCAAATATGTGCAGAGAGCCAGAATTTGGCTCCAAAATATGGCTGAGGAGTCAGATTGTGGAAATTTGGGATATTTTGAAAACTGTAGGTGGGTTTTGTGCAAATGTGATCTATCGCCGTTTTCAGTAATTGGCATATTTTCGGTAAAAAGTCGCAATTTCAACTGCAAATATGTGCAGAGAGTCAGAATTTGGCTCCAAATATGTTTTAACCTGAACATATGCCAATTACGGAAAATGGCGATGGGTCATATTTTGATCAAACCCCCCCTGAAGTTTTCAAAATATCCAAAATATCTCAAATCCAATTCACAGCAATATTTTCGAGTCAAATTCTGACTCTCTGCACATATTTGCAGTTTGAAATTATGACTTTTTATACCTAATAAAAAACGCGAATAACTGAAAACCGCGATGGGTCACATTTTACACAAACCCAATGCAGTTTTCGAAACATCCCAAATCGAACTTTTGAGCCATAGTTTGGAGCCAACACTCTGGCTCTCTGCCCATATTTGCGGTTTGAAATTACGACTTTTTATACGGAAAATATGTCAATTACTGAAAACTGCGAAGGGTCAGATTTAACCCAACCCCCATCCCCCCCTACAGTTTACAAAATATCACATAAATCCCAAATACGATTCCTGAGCTATATTTTGGAGCCAAATTCTGGCTCTCTGCAACATATTGCAGTTTGATATTACGACTTTTATACTGAAAATATGCCAATTACTGAAAACCGCGATGGGTCACATATTACCCCAACTCCCCTGCAGTTTTCAAAATATCCGAAATATCCCAAATCCTACTCCTGCAGCCATATTTTAGCAGCCATATTCTGTACTTACTGCATATATTTGCAGTTAAATTCGAATTTTTTTATACCGAACAGTATGCCAATTTCTGAAAGAGCGATGGTCAACATTTTGATCAAACCCCCCTGCAGTTTTCAAAATGTCCAAATTCTCACAAATCGACTCCTGAGCTATATTTTGAACAAATTCTGAGCTCCTGCACATATTTGCAGTTTGAAATTACGACTTTTTATCACGAAAATATGCAATTACTGAAAACGCGATGGTCACATTTTTATAAACCCGTCAGTTTTCAAAATATCCCAATATCCCAAATCACGATCCTGAGCCATATTTTTGAGCCATTCTGGCTCTCTGCACATTTTACAGATTGAAATTTCGTCTTTTATACCAAAATATGCTAATTACTGAAAACGCGATGGGTCACATTTTCACAAACCCCCTGCAGTTTTCAAATATCCCAATCGTCTTTTGATCGCCATATTTTGAGCCAAATTCTGGCTCTCTGCACATATTTGCAGTTTGAAAATTTACGACTTTTTATTACCGAAAATATGCCAATTACTGAAAACGCGATAGTCACATTTTATAAACCCCGTCAGTTTTCAAAAATATTCCAAATATCCCAAATCCTAACACCTGAGCATTATTTGAGCCAAATTCTGCTCTCTCACATATTGCAGTTTGAAATTACGATTTTTATCTGAAAATATGCCAATTTACTGAAAACGGCGATGATCACATTTTGCACAAACCCCTCTGCAGTTTTCAATATCCCAAATATCCACATCTGACTCCTGATGTTATTTTGCAGCCAAATTCTGGCTCTCTGCACATATTTGCAGTTTAAATTTACTAATGCAGCACTTTTTATCCGAAAATATGCCAAGTACTGAAAACGGCGATGGGTCACATTTTCCAAACCCCCTGCAGTTTTCAAAATATCCCAAATTTTCACAATTCTGACTCCTTAGCCATATTTTGGAGCCAAATTCTGCCTCTCTGCACATATTTACATTATGAAGTTATGGATTTTTATACAGAAAATATGCCTATTACTGAAAACGTCGAAAGTCACATTTTGCTCAAACCCTCCTGCACTTTTCAAATATCCTAAATATCAAAATCCGACTCCTGAGCCATATTTTAGAGCCAAATTCTGGGCTCTCTGCACATATTTGCAGTATGAAATTACTACTTTTTATACTGAAAATATGCCAATTACTGAAAACGTCATTTTACTCAAACCCCCCCCTGCACTTTTCAAATACCCCTAAATATCCAAATCTGACTCCTGAGGCATATTTTGGATCCAAATTCTGGCTCTGTACACATATTTGCAGTTTAAAATTAAGACTATTTTTACCGAAAATATGCCGTTTACTGAAAACGGCGATGGTAACATTTTGCCTAAATACCATTGCAGTTTTCAAATTATCCCAAATATCCTAAGTCTGACTCCTGACCAATATTTTGGAGCCAAATTCTGGCTCTCTGCACATATTTGCAGTTTGATATGACGACTTTTTATACGAAAATATGCCAATTACTGAAACGGCGATAGGTCACATTTTTCTCAAGTACCCCTGCAGTTTTCAAAATATCCCAAATATCTCAATTCTGATTCCTGAGCAACATTTTGGAGCCAAATTCTGCCTGGTGTTATGGAGTGCATAAAAGCACTCTAAAATAATATATTTATCACCATTCACAAAATGACACACAATTTTACACAACTAAAAATACTCAAAATCAATCGTACAGTATAAAATGCACAATATCCCAAATATCCCAAATCTAACTCCTGAGCCATAT